>OY720147.1:46725829-46949377 GCA_963082955.1 Cheilosia grossa | reverse complement strand
TATCGGGTCCAAAACACTATTATCATCCAAGTTGCAACCAAACATACACACACATAAAGTTTCATTGAAATCGGTTGAGTTTCTAGTAGGTCGACAACAGCGCCACCTATCGGGTCCAAAACACTATCATCATCCAAGTGTTTTAAACCCGATAGGTGGCGCTGTTGTCGATCTACTAGAAACCCAACAGATATCAATGAAACTTTGTGTGTGTGTATGGTTGGTTGCAACGTGGATGATAGTAGTGTTTTGGACCCGATAGGTGGAGCTGTTGTCGATCTACTAGAAACTCAACCTATATCAATGAAACTTTGTGTGTGAAACTCAACTCAACACAAACTTCGTATGTGTGTATGGTTGGTTGCATCTTGGATGATAATAATGTTTTGGACCCGATAGGTGGCGCTGTTGTCGATCTACTAGAAACTCAACCGATATCATTGAAACTTTGTATGTGTGTATGGTTGGTTGTAACTTGGATGATGATATAGTTTTGGACCCGATAGGTGGCGCTGTTGTCGATCTACTAGAAACTCAACCGACATCAATGAAACTTTGTATGTGTGTATGGTTGGTTGCAACTTGGATGATAATAGTGTTTTGGACCCGATAGGTGGCGCTGTTGTCGACCTACTAGAAACTCAACCGATATCAATGAAACTTTGTATGTGTGAATGGTTGGTTGCAACTTCGATGATAGTAGTGTCTTCGACCCGATAGGTGGCGCTGTTGTCGACCTACTAGAAACTCAACCGATTTCAATGAAACTTTATGTGTGTGTATGTTTGGTTTGCAACTTGGATGATAATAGTGTTTTGGACCCGATAGGTGGCGCTGTTGTCGACCTACTTGGATGATAGTAGTTTCTTCGATCCGATAGGTGGCGCTGTTGTTGTTCCACTAGAAACTCAACCGATATCAATGAAACTTTGTATGTGTGTATGTTTGGTTGCAACTTGGATGATGATAGTGTTTTGGACCCGATAGGTGGCGCTGTTGTCGATCTACTAGAAACTCATCCGATATCAATGAAACTTTGTGTGTGTGTATGGCTGGTTGCAACTTGTATGATAATATAGTTTTGGACCCGATAGGTGGCGCTGTTGTCGATCTACTAGAAACTCAACCGATATCAATGAAACTTTGAATGTGTGTATGGGTGCAACCAACGATACACACATACAAAGTTTCATTTAAATCGGTTGAGTTTCTAGTAGATCGACAACAGCGCCACCTATCGGGTCCAAAACATCATTATCATCCAAGTTGCAACTAACCATACACACACACGAAGTTTCATTGATATCGGTTGAGTTTTTAGTAGATCGACAACAGCGCCACCTATCGGTTCCAAAACACTATTATCATCCAAGTTGCAACCAACCATACACACATACAAAGTTTCATTGATATCGGTTGAGTTTCTAGTAGATCGACAGCAGCGCCACCTATCGGGTCCAAAACACTACAATCATCGAAGTTGCAGCCAACCATACATACATACAAAGTTTCATTGATATCGGTTGAGTTTCTAGTAGATCGACAACAGCGCCACCTATCGGGTCCAAAACATTATTATCATCCAAGTTGCAACTAACCATTCACACATACAAAGTTTCGTTGATATCGGTTGAGTTTCTATGAGATCGACAACAGCGCCACCTATCGGGTCCAAAACACTTTTATCGTCCAAGTTGCAACCAAACATACACACACATAAAGTTTCATTGATATCGGTTGAGTTTCTAGTAGAATGACAACAGCGCCACCTATCGGGTCCAAAACACTATAATCATCCAAGTTGCAACCAACCATACACACATACAAAGTTTCAATGATATCGGTTGAGTTTCTAGTAGATCGACAACAGCGCCACCTATCGGGTCCAAAACATTATTATCATCCAAGATGCAACCAACCATACACACGTACGAAGTTTGTGTTGAGTTGAGTTTCACACACAAAGTTTCATTGATATAGGTTGAGTTTCTAGTAGATCGACAACAGCGCCACCTATCGGGTCCAAAACACTACTATCATCCACGTTGCAACCAAACATAGACACACACAAAGTTTCATTGATATCTGTTGGGTTTCTAGTAGATTGACAACAGCGCCACCTATCGGGTTTAAAACACTATTATCATCCAAGTTGCAACCAACCATACACACATACAAAGTTTCATTGATATCGGTTGAGTTTCTAGTGGAACGACAACAGCGCCACCTATCGGGTCGAAGACACTACTATCATCCGAGTTGCAACCAAACATACGCACACGTAGGGTTTCATTGATATCGGTTGAGTTTCTAGTAGATCGACAACAGCGCCACCTATCGGGTCCAAAACACTATTATCATCCAAGTTGCTAGCAAACACACACACACATAAAGTTTCATTGAAATCGGTTTAGTTTCTATTAGATCGACAACAGCGCCACCTATCGGGTCTAAAACACTATTATCATCCAAGTTGCAACCGAACATACACACACATAAAGTTTCATTGATATCGGTTGAGTTTCTAGTAGATCGACAACAGCGCCACCTATCGGGTCCAAAACACTATTATCATCCAAGTTGCAAGCAAACATACACACACATAAAGTTTCATTGAAATCGGTTGAGTTTCTAGTAGGTCGACAACAGCGCCACCTATCGGGTCCAAAACACTATCATCATCCAAGTTGCAACCAACCATACACACATACAAAGTTTCATTGATATCGGTTGACTTTCTAGTAGATCGACAACAGCGCCACCTATCGGGTCTAAAACACTATTATCATCCAAGTTGCAACCGAACATACACACACATAAAGTTTCATTGATATCGGTTGAGTTTCTAGTAGATCGACAGCAGCGCCACCTATCGGATCCAAAATACTACAATCATCAAAGTTGCAACCAACCATACATACATACAAAGTTTCTTTGATATCGGTTGAGTTTCTAGTAGATCGACAACAGCGCCACCTATCGGGTCCAAAACATTATTATCATCCAAGCTGCAACTAACCATTCACACATACGAAGTTTCGTTGATATCGGTTGAGTTTCTATGAGATCGACAACAGCGCCACCTATCGGGTCCAAAACACTTTTATCGTCCAAGTTGCAACCAAACATACACACACATAAAGTTTCATTGATATCGGTTAAGTTTCTAGTAGAATGACAACAGCGCCACCTATCGGGTCCAAAACGCTATAATCATCCAAGTTGCAACCAACCATACACACATACAAAGTTTCAATGATATCGGTTGAGTTTCTAGTAGATCGACAACAGCGCCACCATCGGGTCCAAAACATTATTATCATCCAAGATGCAACCAACCATACACACATACGAAGTTTGTGTTGAGTTGAGTTTCACACACAAAGTTTCATTGATATAGGTTGAGTTTCTAGTAGATCGACAACAGCTCCACCTATCGGGTCCAAAACACTACTATCATCCACGATGCAACCAACCATACACACACACAAAGTTTCATTGATATCTGTTGGGTTTCTAGTAGATCGACAACAGCGCCACCTATCGGGTCTAAAACACTATTATCATCCAAGTTGCAACCAAACATACGCACACATAAGGTTTCATTGATATCGGTTGAGTTTCTAGTAGATCGACAACAACGCCACCTATCGGGTCCAAAACACTATTATCATCCAAGTTACTACCAAACACACACACACATAAAGTTTCATTGAAATCGGTTTAGTTTCTATTAGATCGACAACAGCGCCACCTATCGGGTCTAAAACACTATTATCATCCAAGTTGCAACCGAACATACACACACATAAAGTTTCATTGATATCGGTTGAGTTTCTAGTAGATCGACAACAGCGCCACCTATCGGGTCCAAAACACTATTATCATCCAAGTTGCAACCAATCATACACACACATAAAGTTTCATTGAAATCGGTTGAGTTTCTAGTAGGTCGACAACAGCGCCACCTATCGGGTCCAAAACACTATCATCATCCAAGTTGCAACTAACCATACACACATACAAAGTTTCATTGATATCGGCTGACTTTCTAGTAGATCGACAACAGCGCCACCTATCGGGTCTAAAACACTATTATCATCCAAGTTGCAACAGAACATACACACACATAAAGTTTCATTGATATCGGTTGAGTTTCTAGTATATCGACAACAGCGCCACCTATCGGGTCCAAAACACTATTATCTTCGAAGTTGCAACCAACCATACACACATACGAAGTTTCATTGATATCGGTTGAGTTTCTAGTAGATCGACAACAGCGCCACCTATCGGGTCCAAAACACTATTATCATCCAAGTTGCAAACCAAACATACACACACATAAAGTTTCATTGAAATCGGTTGAGTTTCTAGTAGGTCGACAACAGCGCCACCTATCGGGTCGAAGACACTACTATCATCCAAGTTGCAACCAACCATACACACATACAAAGTTTCATTGATATCGGTTGAGTTTCTAGTAGGTCGACAACAGCGCCACCTATCGGGTCCAAAACACTATTATCATCCAAGTTGCAACCAACCATACACACATACAAAGTTTCATTGATATCGGTTGAGTTTCTAGTAGGTCGACAACAGCGCCACCTATCGGGTCGAAGACACTACTATCATCCAAGTTGCAACCAATCATACACACACATAAAGTTTCATTGAAATCGGTTGAGTTTCTAGTAGGTCGACAACAGCGCCACCTATCGGGTCCAAAACACTATCATCATCCAAGTTGCAACCAACCATACACACATACAAAGTTTCATTGATATCGGTTGACTTTCTAGTAGATCGACAACAGCGCCACCTATCGGGTCTAAAACACTATTATCATGCAAGTTGCAACTGAACATACACACACATAAAGTTTCATTGATATCGGTTGAGTTTCTAGTATATCGACAACAGCGCCACCTATCGGGTCCAAAACACTATTCTCTTCGAAGTTGCAACCAACCATACACACATACAAAGTTTCATTGATATCGGTTGAGTTTCTAGTAGGTCGACAACAGCGCCACCTATCGGGTCCAAAACACTATTATCATCCAAGTTGCAACCAACCATACACACATACAAAGTTTCATTGATATCGGTTGAGTTTCTAGTAGATCGACAACAGCGCCACCTATCGGGTCCAAAACACTATTATCATCCAAGTTGCAACCAACCATACACACATACGAAGTTTCGACAACAAGCAAATGATTGGAGACCGTGTGGCGATTACAGAAGGTTAAACGCAATCACGACACCAGACAGGTACCCGTTACCACACATACACGATTTCACCACAATACTCCAAGGCGCTACGGTGTTCTCAAAAATTGACCTGGTACGCGCATACCACCACATTCCAATGGCGCAAGACAACGTCCTTAAAACAGCTGTTATCACACCATTCGGACTCTCTGAGTTCACGCGAATGCCATTTGGTCTACGTAATGCGGCCCAAACCTTCCAAAGGTTTATGCACCAAGTAACAAGGGGCCTCGATTTTGTGTTTGTTTACGTGGACGACATATTAGTCGCAAGCAAGACGAACGCGGAACATGAAACCCACCTCAAACTTCTGTTCCAACGGCTTACCGACTACGGCCTACGCATAAAAGCCTCCAAATGCACATTTGGAGTCGATGCACATTTCAAAATATGGAATTCAGCCATCTAAGGAACGGGTCGAAGCAATAGAAAACTTTCGCGAACCACAGCTCGCTGATGAGGAACTCTCCGCACTCATTCAAAATCCCCCTCCACACTCCAGCGTAAAACTGGAATTTATAAAAATACCGGCTTTTGATATTTCCCTATGGTGCGAAACAGCTACGGGTATCAACAGACCATACGTTCCCAAAGAAAAGAGGAAACCTATTTTTCACGCAATACATTCTCTCACACACCCCGGAATCAGGGCATCACGAAAGAAAATCGCAAAAATGTACTTCTGGCCGAGAATGAACCACGAAATAAACACATGGGCAAAAAACTGTGCTGCCTGCCAGAAAGAGAAAGTGCAAAAACACACCAAATCACCAACCGATCAGATAATGGTTCCGGCAGGTAGATTCCAACACATTCACTTAGACATCGTAGGTCCGCTGCCTCCATCTAACGACTACAAATACTTACTAACAATAGTAGATAGATTCTCCAGATGGCCCGATGCCTATCCCATTATCCCATTAGGGACATAACTGCGGAAACGATCGCAAGGACATACGTCCACGAGCACGTTGCTCGTTTCGGGGTGCCGAACACAATCACCACTGACCAGGGCTCACAATTCGAGTCTAAGTTGTTCAGTGAATTGACAAAATTTCTCGGCACCACACGCATTCGCACCACAGCCTACCACCCACAGGCTAATGGCATGGTGGAAAGGTTCCATCGTCAATTAAAAACGTCAATACGGGCCTCTGGAGACAAAATAAACTGGTCACATGCACTTCCTTCAATCCTTATCGGAATTCGCACGACCGTCAAAGAGGACATACAGCATTCACCGTCCGAACTCCTATACGGAGAAAATATTAAAGTGCCACAAGATTTTTCTTCATCGAACGAATTCAACTTTGTGGAACATCTGAAAATATTTTTTAAAAACATCCCAGCATTAACACTGCAAACGAGAAAAACAAAACAAACTTCCATCCTCCTTCCAAACACTCTAAACACTTGCAGGCAGGTCCTGGTAAGAAGCGACAAAATGAAAAGAGCATTAGAATCTCCTTATGAGGGTCCTTTCAAGGTAATACGAAAACTACGAAAACAATTTATTATCAAAAAAGGTGAAAAAACATTGTCAGTCGCCATAGATCGATCGAATTAAACCATTCCAAGCCGAATAGGCTGTCAGTGTCATTACCTGTCAAACTGGCCCGCTGCGCTGGGAAGGGGGTGATGTAGCGTACAGAAAGTAGATGGCGATAGGCTCCAAAGTAATGCTAGTGGTGCACAGATGGCGCCTAAACTAAGAGGAAGAAAAGGAAGAGGTTATTGGAGTAGAAAGAAAATTGTAAATTAGACAGAAGGAGAACGTGAGTTAGCGAAGAATGCCAAAAAGTTCTGTCGTAAAATTAAATTAAACTTTTAACTAATTGATCCGATCTCACAATAAATAAAATTGAATTTTGTTAATTATAAAAATACATCGAAGCGTTTCATTTAAATTCAATATGTGTGTGTATGGTTAGTTGCAACTTGGATGATAATAATGTTTTGGACCCGATATGTGGCGCTGTTGTCGATCTAATAGAAACTCAACAGATATCAATGAAACTTTGTATGTGTGTATGGTTGGTTGCAACTTGGATGATAATAGTGTTTTGGACCCGATAGGTGGCGCTGTTGTCGACCTACAAGAAACTCAACCGATATCAATGAAACTTTGTATGTGTGTATGCTTGGTTGCAACTTGGATGATAATAGTGTGTTGGACCCGATAGGTGGCGCTGTTGTCGATCTACTAGAAACTCAACCGATATCAATGGAAATTTGAATGTGTGTACGGGTGCTTGCAACTTGGATGACAATAGTGTTTTTGACCCGATAGGTGGCGCTGCTGTCGACCTACTAGAAACTCAACCGATATCAATGAAACTTCGTATGTGTGTATGGTTGGTTGCAACTTGGATGATAATAATGTTTTGGACCCGATAGGTGGCGCTGTTGTCGATCTACTAGAAACTCAACCGATATCAATGAAACTTTGTATGTGTGTATGGTTAGTTGCAACTTGGATGACAATAGTGTTTTGGACCCGATAGGTGGCGCTGTTGTCGACCTACTAGAAACTCAACCGATATCAATGAAACTTCGTATGTGTGTGTGGTTGGTTGCAACTTGGATGACAATAGTGTTTTGGACCCGATAGGTGGCGCTGTTGTCGATCTACTAGAAACTCAACCGATATTAATGAAACTTCGTATGTGTGTATGGTTGGTTGCAACTTGGATGATAGTAGTGTCTTCGACCCGATAGGTGGCGCTGTTGTCGACCTACTAGAAACTCAACCGATTTCAATGAAACTTTATGTGTGTGTATGTTTGGTGTGCAACTTGGATGATAATAGTGTTTTGGACCCGATAGGTGGCGCTGTTGTCGATCTACTAGAAACTCAACCGATATCAATGAAACTTCGTATGTGTGTATGGTTGGTTGCAACTTCGAAGATAACAGTGTTTTGGACCCGATAGGTGGAGCTGTTGTCGATATACTAGAAACTCAACCGATATCAATGAAACTTTATGTGTGTTTATGTTCGGTTGCAACTTGGATGATAATAGTGTTTTAGACCCGATAGGTGGCGCTGTTGTCGATCTACTAGTAACTCAACCGATATCAATGAAACTTTGTGTGTGTATATGGTTGGTTGCAACTTGGATGATAATAATGTTTTGGACCCGATAGGTGGCGCTGATGTCGAACTACTAGAAACTTAACCGATATCAATGAAACTTTATGTGTGTGTGTGTTTGGTAGCAACTTGGATGATAATAGTGTCTTGGACCCGATAGGTGGCGCTGTTGTCGATCTACTAGTAACTCAACCGATATCAATGAAACTTTGTGTGTGTATATGGTTGGTTGCAACTTGGATGATAATAATGTTTTGGACCCGATAGGTGGCGCTGTTGTCGACCTACTAGAAACTCAACCGATTTCAATGAAACTTTATGTGTGTGTATGTTTGGTTTGCAACTTGGATGATAATAGTGTTTTGGACCCGATAGGTGGCGCTGTTGTCGATCTACTAGAAACTCAACCGATATCAATGAAACTTCGTATGTGTGTATGGTTGGTTGCAACTTCGAAGATAATAGTGTTTTGGACCCGATAGGTGGAGCTGTTGTCGATATACTAGAAACTCAACCGATATCAATGAAACTTTATGTGTGTGTATGGTTGGTTGCAACTTGGATGATAATAGTGTTTTGGACCCGATAGGTGGCGCTGTTGTCGAACTACTAGAAACTCAACCGATATCAATGAAACTTTATGTGTGTGTGTGTTTGGTAGCAACTTGGATGATAATAGTGTCTTGGACCCGATAGGTGGCGCGGTTGTCGATCTACTAGTAACTCAACCGATATCAATGAAACTTTGTGTGTGTATATGGTTGGTTGCAACTTGGATGATAATAATGTTTTGGACCCGATAGGTGGCGCTGTTGTCGAACTACTAGAAACTCAACCGATATCAATGAAACTTTATGTGTGTGTATGGTTGGTTGCAACTTGGATGATAATAGTGTTTTGGACCCGATAGGTGGCGCTGTTGTCGACCTACTAGAAACTCAACCGATATCAATGAAACTTCGTATGTGTGTATGGTTGGTTGCAACTTCGATGATAATAGTGTTTTGGACCCGATAGGTGGCGCTGTTGTCGATATACTAGAAACTCAACAGATATCAATGAAACTTTGTATGTGTGTATGGTTGGTTGCAACTTGGATGATAGTAGTGTTGATTTTCTCGTAGATCGACAACAGCGCCACCTGTCGGGTCCAAAACACTATTATCATCGGAGTTGCAAGCACCCTTACACACATTCAAAGTTTCATTGATATCTGTGAAGTTTCTAGTAGATCGACAACAGCGCCACCTATCGGGTCTAAAACACTATTATCATCCAAGTTGCAACCAAACATACACACACATAAAGTTTCATTGAAATCGGTTGAGTTTCTTGTAGGTCAACAACAGCGCCACCTATCGGGTCTAAAACACTATCAGCATCCAAGTTGCAACCAACCATACACACGTACAAAGTTTCATTGATATCGGTTGAGTTTCTAGTGGATCGACAACAGCGCCACCTATCGGGTCTAAAACACTATTATCATCCAAGTTGCAACCAACCATACACACATACAAAGTTTCATTGATATCGGTTGAATTCCCAGTAGATCGACAACAGCGCCACCTATCGGGTCCAAAACACTATCATCATCCAAGTTGCTACCAAACACACGCACACATAAAGTTTCATTGATATCGGTTGAGTTTCTAGTAGTTCGACAACAGCGCCACCTATCGGGTCCAAAACATTATTATCATCCAAGTTGCAACCAACCATATACACACACAAAGTTTCATTGATATAGGTTGAGTTTCTAGTAGAGCGACAACAGCTCCACCTATCGGGTCCAAAACACTACTATCATCCAAGTTGCAACCAAACATACGCACACATAAGGTTTCATTGATATCGGTTGAGTTTCTAGTGGAACGACAACAGCGCCACCTATCGGGTCGAAGACACTACTATCATCCAAGTTGCAACCAAACATACGCACATATAAGGTTTCATTGATATCGGTTGAGTTTCTAGTAGATCGACAACAGCGCCACCTATCGGGTCTAAAACACTATTATCATCCAAGTTGCAACCAACCATACACACACACAAAGTTTCATTGATATCGGTTGAGTTTCTAGTGGAACGACAACAGCGCCACCTATCGGGTCGAAGACACTACTATCATCCAAGCTGCAACCAAACATACGCACGCATAAGGTTTCATTGATATCCGTTGAGTTTCTAGTAGATCGACAACAGCGCCACCTATCGGGTCCAAAACACTATTATCATCCAAGTTGCAACCAACCATACACACATACAAAGTTTCATTGATATCGGTTGAGTTTCTAGTGGAACGACAACAGCGCCACCTATCGGGTCGAAGACACTACTATCATCCAAGTTGCAACCAAACATACGCACACATAAGGTTTCATTGATATCGGTTGAGTTTCTAGTAGATCGACAACAGCGCCACCTATCGGGTCTAAAACACTATTATCATCCAAGTTGCTACCAAACACACACACACATAAAGTTTCATTGAAATCGGTTAAGTTTCTATTAGGTCGACAACAGCGCCACCTATCGGGTCCAAAACACTATTATCTTCGAAGTTGCAACCAACCATACACACATACAAAGTTTCATTGATATCGGTTGAGTTTCTAGTAGATCGACAACAGCGCCACCTATCGGGTCCAAAACACTATTATCATCCAATTTGCAAACCAAACATACACACACATAAAGTTTCATTGAAATCGGTTGAGTTTCTAGTAGGTCGACAACAGCGCCACCTATCGGGTCGAAGACACTACTATCATCCAAGTTGCAACCAACCATACACACACACAAAGTTTCATTGATATCGGTTGAGTTTCTAGTGGAACGACAACAGCGCCACCTATCGGGTCGAAGACACTACTATCATCCAAGCTGCAACCAAACATACGCACGCATAAGGTTTCATTGATATCCGTTGAGTTTCTAGTAGATCGACAACAGCGCCACCTATCGGGTCCAAAACACTATTATCATCCAAGTTGCAACCAACCATACACACATACAAAGTTTCATTGATATCTGTTGAGTTTCTAGTAGATCGACAACAGCGCCACCTATCGGGTCCAAAACACTATTATCATCCAAGTTGCAACCAACCATACACACATACAAAGTTTCATTGATATCGGTTGACTTTCTAGTAGATCGACAACAGCGCCACCTATCGGGTCTAAAACACTATTATCATCCAAGTTGCAACCGAACATAAACACACATAAAGTTTCATTGATATCGGTTGAGTTTCTAGTGTATCGACAACAGCTCCACCTATCGGGTCCAAAACACTATTATCTTCGAAGTTGCAACCAACCATACACACATACGAAGTTTCATTGATATCGGTTGACTTTCTAGTAGATCGACAACAGCGCCACCTATCGGGTCTAAAACACTATTATCATCCAAGTTGCAACCGAACATACACACACATAAAGTTTCATTGATAAGTTGTTCAGTGAATTGACAAAATTTCTCGGCACCACACGCATTCGCACCACAGCCTACCACCCAGAGGCTAATGGCATGGTGGAAAGGTTCCATCGTCAATTAAAAACGTCAATACGGGCCTCTGGAGACAAAATAAACTGGTCACATGCACTTCCTTTAATCCTTCTCGGAATTCGCACGACCGTCAAAGAGGACATACAGCATTCACCGTCCGAACTCCTATACGGAGAAAATATTAAAGTGCCACAAGATTTTTCTTCATCGAACGAATTCAACTTTGTGGAACATCTGAAAATATTTTTTAAAAACATCCCAGCATTAACACTGCAAACGAGAAAAACAAAACAAACTTCCATCCTCCTTCCAAACACTCTAAACACTTGCAGGCAGGTCCTGGTAAGAAGCGACAAAATGAAAAGAGCATTAGAATCTCCTTATGAGGGTCCTTTCAAGGTAATACGAAAACTACGAAAACAATTTATTATCAAAAAAGGTGAAAAAACATTGTCAGTCGCCATAGATCGATCGAATTAAACCATTCCAAGCCGAATAGGCTGTCAGTGTCATTACCTGTCAAACTGGCCCGCTGCGCTGGGAAGGGGGTGATGTAGCGTACAGAAAGTAGATGGCGATAGGCTCCAAAGTAATGCTAGTGGTGCACAGATGGCGCCTAAACTAAGAGGAAGAAAAGGAAGAGGTTATTGGAATAGAAAGAAAATTGTAAATTAGACAGAAGGAGAACGTGAGTTAGCGAAGAGTGCCAAAAAGTTCTGTCGTAAAATTAAATTAAACTTTTAACTAATTGATCCGATCTCACAATAAATAAAATTGAATTTTGTTAATTATAAAAATACATCGAAGCGTTTCATTTAAATTCAATATGTGTGTGTATGGTTAGTTGCAACTTGGATGATAATAATGTTTTGGACCCGATATGTGGCGCTGTTGTCGATCTAATAGAAACTCAACAGATATCAATGAAACTTTGTATGTGTGTATGGTTGGTTGCAACTTGGATGATAATAGTGTTTTGGACCCGATAGGTGGCGCTGTTGTCGACCTACTAGAAACTCAACCGATATCAATGAAACTTTGTATGTGTGTATGCTTGGTTGCAACTTGGATGATAATAGTGTGTTGGACCCGATAGGTGGCGCTGTTGTCGATCTACTAGAAACTCAACCGATATCAATGGAAATTTGAATGTGTGTACGGGTGCTTGCAACTTGGATGACAATAGTGTTTTTGACCCGATAGGTGGCGCTGCTGTCGACCTACTAGAAACTCAACCGATATCAATGAAACTTCGTATGTGTGTATGGTTGGTTGCAACTTGGATGATAATAATGTTTTGGACCCGATAGGTGGCGCTGTTGTCGATCTACTAGAAACTCAACCGATATCAATGAAACTTTGTATGTGTGTATGGTTAGTTGCAACTTGGATGACAATAGTGTTTTGGACCCGATAGGTGGCGCTGTTGTCGACCTACTAGAAACTCAACCGATATCAATGAAACTTCGTATGTGTGTGTGGTTGGTTGCAACTTGGATGACAACAGTGTTTTGGACCCGATAGGTGGCGCTGTTGTCGATCTACTAGAAACTCAACCGATATTAATGAAACTTCGTATGTGTGTATGGTTGGTTGCAACTTGGATGATAGTAGTGTCTTCGACCCGATAGGTGGCGCTGTTGTCGACCTACTAGAAACTCAACCGATTTCAATGAAACTTTATGTGTGTGTATGTTTGGTGTGCAACTTGGATGATAATAGTGTTTTGGACCCGATAGGTGGCGCTGTTGTCGATCTACTAGAAACTCAACCGATATCAATGAAACTTCGTATGTGTGTATGGTTGGTTGCAACTTCGAAGATAACAGTGTTTTGGACCCGATAGGTGGAGCTGTTGTCGATATACTAGAAACTCAACCGATATCAATGAAACTTTATGTGTGTTTATGTTCGGTTGCAACTTGGATGATAATAGTGTTTTAGACCCGATAGGTGGCGCTGTTGTCGATCTACTAGTAACTCAACCGATATCAATGAAACTTTGTGTGTGTATATGGTTGGTTGCAACTTGGATGATAATAATGTTTTGGACCCGATAGGTGGCGCTGATGTCGAACTACTAGAAACTTAACCGATATCAATGAAACTTTATGTGTGTGTGTGTTTGGTTTGCAACTTGGATGATAATAGTGTTTTGGACCCGATAGGTGGCGCTGTTGTCGATCTACTAGAAACTCAACCGATATCAATGAAACTTCGTATGTGTGTATGGTTGGTTGCAACTTCGAAGATAATAGTGTTTTGGACCCGATAGGTGGAGCTGTTGTCGATATACTAGAAACTCAACCGATATCAATGAAACTTCGTATGTGTGTATGGTTGGTTGCAACTTGGATGATAATAATGTTTTGGACCCGATAGGTGGCGCTGTTGTCGACCTACTAGAAACTCAACCGATTTCAATGAAACTTTATGTGTGTGTATGTTTGGTTTGCAACTTGGATGATAATAGTGTTTTGGACCCGATAGGTGGCGCTGTTGTCGATCTACTAGAAACTCAACCGATATCAATGAAACTTCGTATGTGTGTATGGTTGGTTGCAACTTCGAAGATAATAGTGTTTTGGACCCGATAGGTGGAGCTGTTGTCGATATACTAGAAACTCAACCGATATCAATGAAACTTTATGTGTGTGTATGGTTGGTTGCAACTTGGATGATAATAGTGTTTTGGACCCGATAGGTGGCGCTGTTGTCGAACTACTAGAAACTCAACCGATATCAATGAAACTTTATGTGCGTGTGTGTTTGGTAGCAACTTGGATGATAATAGTGTCTTGGACCCGATAGGTGGCGCGGTTGTCGATCTACTAGTAACTCAACCGATATCAATGAAACTTTGTGTGTGTATATGGTTGGTTGCAACTTGGATGATAATAATGTTTTGGACCCGATAGGTGGCGCTGTTGTCGAACTACTAGAAACTCAACCGATATCAATGAAACTTTATGTGTGTGTATGGTTGGTTGCAACTTGGATGATAATAGTGTTTTGGACCCGATAGGTGGCGCTGTTGTCGACCTACTAGAAACTCAACCGATATCAATGAAACTTCGTATGTGTGTATGGTTGGTTGCAACTTCGAAGATAATAGTGTTTTGGACCCGATAGGTGGCGCTGTTGTCGATATACTAGAAACTCAACAGATATCAATGAAACTTTGTATGTGTGTATGGTTGGTTGCAACTTGGATGATAGTAGTGTTGATTTTCTCGTAGATCGACAACAGCGCCACCTGTCGGGTCCAAAACACTATTATCATCGGAGTTGCAAGCACCCTTACACACATTCAAAGTTTCATTGATATCTGTGAAGTTTCTAGTAGATCGACAACAGCGCCACCTATCGGGTCTAAAACACTATTATCATCCAAGTTGCAACCAAACATACACACACATAAAGTTTCATTGAAATCGGTTGAGTTTCTTGTAGGTCAACAACAGCGCCACCTATCGGGTCTAAAACACTATCAGCATCCAAGTTGCAACCAACCATACACACGTACAAAGTTTCATTGATATCGGTTGAGTTTCTAGTGGATCGACAACAGCGCCACCTATCGGGTCTAAAACACTATTATCATCCAAGTTGCAACCAACCATACACACATACAAAGTTTCATTGATATCGGTTGAATTCCTAGTAGATCGACAACAGCGCCACCTATCGGGTCCAAAACACTATCATCATCCAAGTTGCTACCAAACACACGCACACATAAAGTTTCATTGATATCGGTTGAGTTTCTAGTAGTTCGACAACAGCGCCACCTATCGGGTCCAAAACATTATTATCATCCAAGTTGCAACCAACCATATACACACACAACGTTTCATTGATATAGGTTGAGTTTCTAGTAGAGCGACAACAGCTCCACCTATCGGGTCCAAAACACTACTATCATCCAAGTTGCAACCAAACATACGCACACATAAGGTTTCATTGATATCGGTTGAGTTTCTAGTGGAACGACAACAGCGCCACCTATCGGGTCGAAGACACTACTATCATCCAAGTTGCAACCAAACATACGCACATATAAGGTTTCATTGATATCGGTTGAGTTTCTAGTAGATCGACAACAGCGCCACCTATCGGGTCTAAAACACTATTATCATCCAAGTTGCAACCAACCATACACACACACAAAGTTTCATTGATATCGGTTGAGTTTCTAGTGGAACGACAACAGCGCCACCTATCGGGTCGAAGACACTACTATCATCCAAGCTGCAACCGAACATAAACACACATAAAGTTTCATTGATATCGGTTGAGTTTCTAGTGTATCGACAACAGCTCCACCTATCGGGTCCAAAACACTATTATCTTCGAAGTTGCAACCAACCATACACACATACGAAGTTTCATTGATATCGGTTGACTTTCTAGTAGATCGACAACAGCGCCACCTATCGGGTCTAAAACACTATTATCATCCAAGTTGCAACCGAACATACACACACATAAAGTTTCATTGATAAGTTGTTCAGTGAATTGACAAAATTTCTCGGCACCACACGCATTCGCACCACAGCCTACCACCCAGAGGCTAATGGCATGGTGGAAAGGTTCCATCGTCAATTAAAAACGTCAATACGGGCCTCTGGAGACAAAATAAACTGGTCACATGCACTTCCTTTAATCCTTCTCGGAATTCGCACGACCGTCAAAGAGGACATACAGCATTCACCGTCCGAACTCCTATACGGAGAAAATATTAAAGTGCCACAAGATTTTTCTTCATCGAACGAATTCAACTTTGTGGAACATCTGAAAATATTTTTTAAAAACATCCCAGCATTAACACTGCAAACGAGAAAAACAAAACAAACTTCCATCCTCCTTCCAAACACTCTAAACACTTGCAGGCAGGTCCTGGTAAGAAGCGACAAAATGAAAAGAGCATTAGAATCTCCTTATGAGGGTCCTTTCAAGGTAATACGAAAACTACGAAAACAATTCATTATCAAAAAAGGTGAAAAAACATTGTCAGTCGCCATAGATCGATCGAATTAAACCATTCCAAGCCGAATAGGCTGTCAGTGTCATTACCTGTCAAACTGGCCCGCTGCGCTGGGAAGGGGGTGATGTAGCGTACAGAAAGTAGATGGCGATAGGCTCCAAAGTAATGCTAGTGGTGCACAGATGGCGCCTAAACTAAGAGGAAGAAAAGGAAGAGGTTATTGGAATAGAAAGAAAATTGTAAATTAGACAGAAGGAGAACGTGAGTTAGCGAAGAGTGCCAAAAAGTTCTGTCGTAAAATTAAATTAAACTTTTAACTAATTGATCCGATCTCACAATAAATAAAATTGAATTTTGTTAATTATAAAAATACATCGAAGCGTTTCATTTAAATTCAATATGTGTGTGTATGGTTAGTTGCAACTTGGATGATAATAATGTTTTGGACCCGATATGTGGCGCTGTTGTCGATCTAATAGAAACTCAACAGATATCAATGAAACTTTGTATGTGTGTATGGTTGGTTGCAACTTGGATGATAATAGTGTTTTGGACCCGATAGGTGGCGCTGTTGTCGACCTACTAGAAACTCAACCGATATCAATGAAACTTTGTATGTGTGTATGCTTGGTTGCAACTTGGATGATAATAGTGTGTTGGACCCGATAGGTGGCGCTGTTGTCGATCTACTAGAAACTCAACCGATATCAATGGAAATTTGAATGTGTGTACGGGTGCTTGCAACTTGGATGACAATAGTGTTTTTGACCCGATAGGTGGCGCTGCTGTCGACCTACTAGAAACTCAACCGATATCAATGAAACTTCGTATGTGTGTATGGTTGGTTGCAACTTGGATGATAATAATGTTTTGGACCCGATAGGTGGCGCTGTTGTCGATCTACTAGAAACTCAACCGATATCAATGAAACTTTGTATGTGTGTATGGTTAGTTGCAACTTGGATGACAATAGTGTTTTGGACCCGATAGGTGGCGCTGTTGTCGACCTACTAGAAACTCAACCGATATCAATGAAACTTCGTATGTGTGTGTGGTTGGTTGCAACTTGGATGACAACAGTGTTTTGGACCCGATAGGTGGCGCTGTTGTCGATCTACTAGAAACTCAACCGATATTAATGAAACTTCGTATGTGTGTATGGTTGGTTGCAACTTGGATGATAGTAGTGTCTTCGACCCGATAGGTGGCGCTGTTGTCGACCTACTAGAAACTCAACCGATTTCAATGAAACTTTATGTGTGTGTATGTTTGGTGTGCAACTTGGATGATAATAGTGTTTTGGACCCGATAGGTGGCGCTGTTGTCGATCTACTAGAAACTCAACCGATATCAATGAAACTTCGTATGTGTGTATGGTTGGTTGCAACTTCGAAGATAACAGTGTTTTGGACCCGATAGGTGGAGCTGTTGTCGATATACTAGAAACTCAACCGATATCAATGAAACTTTATGTGTGTTTATGTTCGGTTGCAACTTGGATGATAATAGTGTTTTAGACCCGATAGGTGGCGCTGTTGTCGATCTACTAGTAACTCAACCGATATCAATGAAACTTTGTGTGTGTATATGGTTGGTTGCAACTTGGATGATAATAATGTTTTGGACCCGATAGGTGGCGCTGATGTCGAACTACTAGAAACTTAACCGATATCAATGAAACTTTATGTGTGTGTGTGTTTGGTTTGCAACTTGGATGATAATAGTGTTTTGGACCCGATAGGTGGCGCTGTTGTCGATCTACTAGAAACTCAACCGATATCAATGAAACTTCGTATGTGTGTATGGTTGGTTGCAACTTCGAAGATAATAGTGTTTTGGACCCGATAGGTGGAGCTGTTGTCGATATACTAGAAACTCAACCGATATCAATGAAACTTCGTATGTGTGTATGGTTGGTTGCAACTTGGATGATAATAATGTTTTGGACCCGATAGGTGGCGCTGTTGTCGACCTACTAGAAACTCAACCGATTTCAATGAAACTTTATGTGTGTGTATGTTTGGTTTGCAACTTGGATGATAATAGTGTTTTGGACCCGATAGGTGGCGCTGTTGTCGATCTACTAGAAACTCAACCGATATCAATGAAACTTCGTATGTGTGTATGGTTGGTTGCAACTTCGAAGATAATAGTGTTTTGGACCCGATAGGTGGAGCTGTTGTCGATATACTAGAAACTCAACCGATATCAATGAAACTTTATGTGTGTGTATGGTTGGTTGCAACTTGGATGATAATAGTGTTTTGGACCCGATAGGTGGCGCTGTTGTCGAACTACTAGAAACTCAACCGATATCAATGAAACTTTATGTGCGTGTGTGTTTGGTAGCAACTTGGATGATAATAGTGTCTTGGACCCGATAGGTGGCGCGGTTGTCGATCTACTAGTAACTCAACCGATATCAATGAAACTTTGTGTGTGTATATGGTTGGTTGCAACTTGGATGATAATAATGTTTTGGACCCGATAGGTGGCGCTGTTGTCGAACTACTAGAAACTCAACCGATATCAATGAAACTTTATGTGTGTGTATGGTTGGTTGCAACTTGGATGATAATAGTGTTTTGGACCCGATAGGTGGCGCTGTTGTCGACCTACTAGAAACTCAACCGATATCAATGAAACTTCGTATGTGTGTATGGTTGGTTGCAACTTCGAAGATAATAGTGTTTTGGACCCGATAGGTGGCGCTGTTGTCGATATACTAGAAACTCAACAGATATCAATGAAACTTTGTATGTGTGTATGGTTGGTTGCAACTTGGATGATAGTAGTGTTGATTTTCTCGTAGATCGACAACAGCGCCACCTGTCGGGTCCAAAACACTATTATCATCGGAGTTGCAAGCACCCTTACACACATTCAAAGTTTCATTGATATCTGTGAAGTTTCTAGTAGATCGACAACAGCGCCACCTATCGGGTCTAAAACACTATTATCATCCAAGTTGCAACCAAACATACACACACATAAAGTTTCATTGAAATCGGTTGAGTTTCTTGTAGGTCAACAACAGCGCCACCTATCGGGTCTAAAACACTATCAGCATCCAAGTTGCAACCAACCATACACACGTACAAAGTTTCATTGATATCGGTTGAGTTTCTAGTGGATCGACAACAGCGCCACCTATCGGGTCTAAAACACTATTATCATCCAAGTTGCAACCAACCATACACACATACAAAGTTTCATTGATATCGGTTGAATTCCTAGTAGATCGACAACAGCGCCACCTATCGGGTCCAAAACACTATCATCATCCAAGTTGCTACCAAACACACGCACACATAAAGTTTCATTGATATCGGTTGAGTTTCTAGTAGTTCGACAACAGCGCCACCTATCGGGTCCAAAACATTATTATCATCCAAGTTGCAACCAACCATATACACACACAACGTTTCATTGATATAGGTTGAGTTTCTAGTAGAGCGACAACAGCTCCACCTATCGGGTCCAAAACACTACTATCATCCAAGTTGCAACCAAACATACGCACACATAAGGTTTCATTGATATCGGTTGAGTTTCTAGTGGAACGACAACAGCGCCACCTATCGGGTCGAAGACACTACTATCATCCAAGTTGCAACCAAACATACGCACATATAAGGTTTCATTGATATCGGTTGAGTTTCTAGTAGATCGACAACAGCGCCACCTATCGGGTCTAAAACACTATTATCATCCAAGTTGCAACCAACCATACACACACACAAAGTTTCATTGATATCGGTTGAGTTTCTAGTGGAACGACAACAGCGCCACCTATCGGGTCGAAGACACTACTATCATCCAAGCTGCAACCAAACATACGCACGCATAAGGTTTCATTGATATCCGTTGAGTTTCTAGTAGATCGACAACAGCGCCACCTATCGGGTCCAAAACACTATTATCATCCAAGTTGCAACCAACCATACACACATACAAAGTTTCATTGATATCGGTTGAGTTTCTAGTGGAACGACAACAGCGCCACCTATCGGGTCGAAGACACTACTATCATCCAAGTTGCAACCAAACATACGCACACATAAGGTTTCATTGATATCGGTTGAGTTTCTAGTAGATCGACAACAGCGCCACCTATCGGGTCTAAAACACTATTATCATCCAAGTTGCTACCAAACACACACACACATAAAGTTTCATTGAAATCGGTTAAGTTTCTATTAGGTCGACAACAGCGCCACCTATCGGGTCCAAAACACTATTATCTTCGAAGTTGCAACCAACCATACACACATACAAAGTTTCATTGATATCGGTTGAGTTTCTAGTAGATCGACAACAGCGCCACCTATCGGGTCCAAAACACTATTATCATCCAATTTGCAAACCAAACATACACACACATAAAGTTTCATTGAAATCGGTTGAGTTTCTAGTAGGTCGACAACAGCGCCACCTATCGGGTCGAAGACACTACTATCATCCAAGTTGCAACCAACCATACACACACACAAAGTTTCATTGATATCGGTTGAGTTTCTTGTGGAACGACAACAGCGCCACCTATCGGGTCGAAGACACTACTATCATCCAAGCTGCAACCAAACATACGCACGCATAAGGTTTCATTGATATCCGTTGAGTTTCTAGTAGATCGACAACAGCGCCACCTATCGGGTCCAAAACACTATTATCATCCAAGTTGCAACCAACCATACACACATACAAAGTTTCATTGATATCTGTTGAGTTTCTAGTAGATCGACAACAGCGCCACCTATCGGGTCCAAAACACTATTATCATCCAAGTTGCAACCAACCATACACACATACAAAGTTTCATTGATATCGGTTGACTTTCTAGTAGATCGACAACAGCGCCACCTATCGGGTCTAAAACACTATTATCATCCAAGTTGCAACCGAACATAAACACACATAAAGTTTCATTGATATCGGTTGAGTTTCTAGTGTATCGACAACAGCTCCACCTATCGGGTCCAAAACACTATTATCTTCGAAGTTGCAACCAACCATACACACATACGAAGTTTCATTGATATCGGTTGAGTTTCTAGTAGATCGACAACAGCGCCACCTATCGGGTCCAAAACACTATTGTCATCCAAGTTGCAACCAACCACACACACATACGAAGTTTCATTGATATCGGTTGAGTTTCTAGTAGATCGACAACAGCGCCACCTATTGGGTCCAAAACACTATTATCATCCAAGTTGCTACCAAACACACACACACATAAAGTTTCATTGAAATCGGTTAAGTTTCTATTCGATCGACAATAGCGCCACCTATCGGGTCTAAAACACTATTATCATCCAAGTTGCAACCGAACATACACACACATAAAGTTTCATTGATATCGGTTGAGTTTCTAGTAGATCGACAACAGCGCCACCTATCGGGTCCAAAACACTATTATCTTCCAAGTTGCAATCAAACATACACACACATAAGGTTTCATTGATATCGGTTGAGTTTCTAGTAGATCGACAACAGCGCCACCTATCGGGTCCAAAACACTATTATCATCCAAGTTGCAACCAACCATACACACATACGAAGTTTCATTGATATCGGTTGAGTTTCTAGTAGGTCGACAACAAGCAAATGATTGGAGACCGTGTGGCGATTACAGAAGGTTAAACGCAATCACGACACCAGACAGGTACCCGTTACCACACATACACGATTTCACCACAATACTCCAAGGCGCTACGGTGTTCTCAAAAATTGACCTGGTACGCGCATACCACCACATTCCAATGGCGCAAGACGACGTCCTTAAAACAGCTGTTATCACACCATTCGGACTCTTTGAGTTCACGCGAATGCCATTTGGTCTACGTAATGCGGCCCAAACTTTCCAAAGGTTTATGCACCAAGTAACAAGGAGCCTCGACTTTGTGTTTGTTTACGTGGACGACATATTAGTCGCAAGCAAGACGAACGCGGAACATGAAACCCACCTCAAACTTCTGTTCCAACGGCTTACCGACTACGGCCTACGCATAAAAGCCTCCAAATGCACATTCGGAGTCGCGACACTGCAATTTCTAGGGCTACACATTTCAAAATATGGAATTCAGCCATCTAAGGAACGGGTCGAAGCAATAGAAAACTTTCGCGAACCACAGCTCGCTGATGAGGAACTCTCCGCACTCATTCACAATCCCCCTCCACACTCCAGCGTAAAACTGGAATTTATAAAAATACCGGCTTTTGATATTTCCCTATGGTGCGAAACAGCTACGGTTATCAACAGACCATACGTTCCCAAAGAAAAGAGGAAACCTATTTTTCACGCAATACATTCTCTCACATACCCCGGAATCAGGGCATCACGAAAGAAAATCGCAAAAATTGACTTCTGGCCGAGAATGAACCACGAAATAAACACATGGGCAAAAAACTGTGCTGCCTGCCAGAAAGAGAAAGTGCAAAAACACACCAAATCACCAACCGATCAGATAATGGTTCCGGCAGGTAGATTCCAACACATTCACTTAGACATCGTAGGTCCGCTGCCTCCATCTAACGACTACAAATACTTACTAACAATAGTAGATAGATTCTCCAGATGGCCCGATGCCTATCCCATTATCCCATTAGGGACATAACTGCGGAAACGATCGCAAGGACATACGTCCACGAGCACGTTGCTCGTTTCGGGGTGCCGAACACAATCACCACTGACCAGGGCTCACAATTCGAGTCTAAGTTGTTCAGTGAATTGACAAAATTTCTCGGCACCACACGCATTCGCACCACAGCCTACCACCCACAGGCTAATGGCATGGTGGAAAGGTTCCATCGTCAATTAAAAACGTCAATACGGGCCTCTGGAGACAAAATAAACTGGTCACATGCACTTCCTTTAATCCTTCTCGGAATTCGCACGACCGTCAAAGAGGACATACAGCATTCACCGTCCGAACTCCTATACGGAGAAAATATTAAAGTGCCACAAGATTTTTCTTCATCGAACGAATTCAACTTTGTGGAACATCTGAAAATATTTTTTAAAAACATCCCAGCATTAACACTGCAAACGAGAAAAACAAAACAAACTTCCATCCTCCTTCCAAACACTCTAAACACTTGCAGGCAGGTCCTGGTAAGAAGCGACAAAATGAAAAGAGCATTAGAATCTCCTTATGAGGGTCCTTTCAAGGTAATACGAAAACTACGAAAACAATTTATTATCAAAAAAGGTGAAAAAACGTTGTCAGTCGCCATAGATCGATCGAATTAAACCATTCCAAGCCGAATAGGCTGTCAGTGTCATTACCTGTCAAACTGGTCCGCTGCGCTGGGAAGGGGGTGATGTAGCGTACAGAAAGTAGATGGCGATAGGCTCCAAAGTAATGCTAGTGGTGCACAGATGGCGCCTAAACTAAGAGGAAGAAAAGGAAGAGGTTATTGGAGTAGAAAGAAAATTGTAAATTAGACAGAAGGAGAACGTGAGTTAGCGAAGAATGCCAAAAAGTTCTGTCGTAAAATTAAATTAAACTTTTAACTAATTGATCCGATCTCACAATAAATAAAATTTAATTTTGTTAATTATAAAAATATATCGAAGCATTTCATTTAAATTCAATATGTGTGTGTATGGTTAGTTGCAACTTGGATGATAATAATGTTTTGGACCCGATATGTGGCGCTGTTGTCGATCTAATAGAAACTCAACAGATATCAATGAAACTTTGTATGTGTGTATGGTTGGTTGCAACTTGGATGATAATAGTGTTTTGGACCCGATAGGTGGCGCTGTTGTCGACCTACTAGAAACTCAACCGATATCAATGAAACTTTGTATGTGTGTATGCTTGGTTGCAACTTGGATGATAATAGTGTGTTGGACCCGATAGGTGGCGCTGTTGTCGATCTACTAGAAACTCAACCGATATCAATGGAAATTTGAATGTGTGTACGGACCGATATCAATGAAACTTCGTATGTGTGTATGGTTGGTTGCAACTTGGATGATAATAATGTTTTGGACCCGATAGGTGGCGCTGTTGTCGATCTACTAGAAACTCAACCGATATCAATGAAACTTTGTATGTGTGTATGGTTAGTTGCAACTTGGATGACAATAGTGTTTTGGACCCGATAGGTGGCGCTGTTGTCGACCTACTAGAAACTCAACCGATATCAATGAAACTTCGTATGTGTGTGTGGTTGGTTGCAACTTGGATGACAACAGTGTTTTGGACCCGATAGGTGGCGCTGTTGTCGATCTACTAGAAACTCAACCGATATTAATGAAACTTCGTATGTGTGTATGGTTGGTTGCAACTTGGATGATAGTAGTGTCTTCGACCCGATAGGTGGCGCTGTTGTCGACCTACTAGAAACTCAACCGATTTCAATGAAACTTTATGTGTGTGTATGTTTGGTGTGCAACTTGGATGATAATAGTGTTTTGGACCCGATAGGTGGCGCTGTTGTCGATCTACTAGAAACTCAACCGATATCAATGAAACTTCGTATGTGTGTATGGTTGGTTGCAACTTCGAAGATAACAGTGTTTTGGACCCGATAGGTGGAGCTGTTGTCGATATACTAGAAACTCAACCGATATCAATGAAACTTTATGTGTGTTTATGTTCGGTTGCAACTTGGATGATAATAGTGTTTTAGACCCGATAGGTGGCGCTGTTGTCGATCTACTAGTAACTCAACCGATATCAATGAAACTTTGTGTGTGTATATGGTTGGTTGCAACTTGGATGATAATAATGTTTTGGACCCGATAGGTGGCGCTGATGTCGAACTACTAGAAACTTAACCGATATCAATGAAACTTTATGTGTGTGTGTGTTTGGTTTGCAACTTGGATGATAATAGTGTTTTGGACCCGATAGGTGGCGCTGTTGTCGATCTACTAGAAACTCAACCGATATCAATGAAACTTCGTATGTGTGTATGGTTGGTTGCAACTTCGAAGATAATAGTGTTTTGGACCCGATAGGTGGAGCTGTTGTCGATATACTAGAAACTCAACCGATATCAATGAAACTTCGTATGTGTGTATGGTTGGTTGCAACTTGGATGATAATAATGTTTTGGACCCGATAGGTGGCGCTGTTGTCGACCTACTAGAAACTCAACCGATTTCAATGAAACTTTATGTGTGTGTATGTTTGGTTTGCAACTTGGATGATAATAGTGTTTTGGACCCGATAGGTGGCGCTGTTGTCGATCTACTAGAAACTCAACCGATATCAATGAAACTTCGTATGTGTGTATGGTTGGTTGCAACTTCGAAGATAATAGTGTTTTGGACCCGATAGGTGGAGCTGTTGTCGATATACTAGAAACTCAACCGATATCAATGAAACTTTATGTGTGTGTATGGTTGGTTGCAACTTGGATGATAATAGTGTTTTGGACCCGATAGGTGGCGCTGATGTCGAACTACTAGAAACTCAACCGATATCAATGAAACTTTATGTGCGTGTGTGTTTGGTAGCAACTTGGATGATAATAGTGTCTTGGACCCGATAGGTGGCGCGGTTGTCGATCTACTAGTAACTCAACCGATATCAATGAAACTTTGTGTGTGTATATGGTTGGTTGCAACTTGGATGATAATAATGTTTTGGACCCGATAGGTGGCGCTGTTGTCGAACTACTAGAAACTCAACCGATATCAATGAAACTTTATGTGTGTGTATGGTTGGTTGCAACTTGGATGATAATAGTGTTTTGGACCCGATAGGTGGCGCTGTTGTCGACCTACTAGAAACTCAACCGATATCAATGAAACTTCGTATGTGTGTATGGTTGGTTGCAACTTCGAAGATAATAGTGTTTTGGACCCGATAGGTGGCGCTGTTGTCGATATACTAGAAACTCAACAGATATCAATGAAACTTTGTATGTGTGTATGGTTGGTTGCAACTTGGATGATAGTAGTGTTGATTTTCTCGTAGATCGACAACAGCGCCACCTGTCGGGTCCAAAACACTATTATCATCGGAGTTGCAAGCACCCTTACACACATTCAAAGTTTCATTGATATCTGTGAAGTTTCTAGTAGATCGACAACAGCGCCACCTATCGGGTCTAAAACACTATTATCATCCAAGTTGCAACCAAACATACACACACATAAAGTTTCATTGAAATCGGTTGAGTTTCTTGTAGGTCAACAACAGCGCCACCTATCGGGTCTAAAACACTATCAGCATCCAAGTTGCAACCAACCATACACACGTACAAAGTTTCATTGATATCGGTTGAGTTTCTAGTGGATCGACAACAGCGCCACCTATCGGGTCTAAAACACTATTATCATCCAAGTTGCAACCAACCATACACACATACAAAGTTTCATTGATATCGGTTGAATTCCTAGTAGATCGACAACAGCGCCACCTATCGGGTCCAAAACACTATCATCATCCAAGTTGCTACCAAACACACGCACACATAAAGTTTCATTGATATCGGTTGAGTTTCTAGTAGTTCGACAACAGCGCCACCTATCGGGTCCAAAACATTATTATCATCCAAGTTGCAACCAACCATATACACACACAACGTTTCATTGATATAGGTTGAGTTTCTAGTAGAGCGACAACAGCTCCACCTATCGGGTCCAAAACACTACTATCATCCAAGTTGCAACCAAACATACGCACACATAAGGTTTCATTGATATCGGTTGAGTTTCTAGTGGAACGACAACAGCGCCACCTATCGGGTCGAAGACACTACTATCATCCAAGTTGCAACCAAACATACGCACATATAAGGTTTCATTGATATCGGTTGAGTTTCTAGTAGATCGACAACAGCGCCACCTATCGGGTCTAAAACACTATTATCATCCAAGTTGCAACCAACCATACACACACACAAAGTTTCATTGATATCGGTTGAGTTTCTAGTGGAACGACAACAGCGCCACCTATCGGGTCGAAGACACTACTATCATCCAAGCTGCAACCAAACATACGCACGCATAAGGTTTCATTGATATCCGTTGAGTTTCTAGTAGATCGACAACAGCGCCACCTATCGGGTCCAAAACACTATTATCATCCAAGTTGCAACCAACCATACACACATACAAAGTTTCATTGATATCGGTTGAGTTTCTAGTGGAACGACAACAGCGCCACCTATCGGGTCGAAGACACTACTATCATCCAAGTTGCAACCAAACATACGCACACATAAGGTTTCATTGATATCGGTTGAGTTTCTAGTAGATCGACAACAGCGCCACCTATCGGGTCTAAAACACTATTATCATCCAAGTTGCTACCAAACACACACACACATAAAGTTTCATTGAAATCGGTTAAGTTTCTATTAGGTCGACAACAGCGCCACCTATCGGGTCCAAAACACTATTATCTTCGAAGTTGCAACCAACCATACACACATACAAAGTTTCATTGATATCGGTTGAGTTTCTAGTAGATCGACAACAGCGCCACCTATCGGGTCCAAAACACTATTATCATCCAATTTGCAAACCAAACATACACACACATAAAGTTTCATTGAAATCGGTTGAGTTTCTAGTAGGTCGACAACAGCGCCACCTATCGGGTCGAAGACACTACTATCATCCAAGTTGCAACCAACCATACACACACACAAAGTTTCATTGATATCGGTTGAGTTTCTTGTGGAACGACAACAGCGCCACCTATCGGGTCGAAGACACTACTATCATCCAAGCTGCAACCAAACATACGCACGCATAAGGTTTCATTGATATCCGTTGAGTTTCTAGTAGATCGACAACAGCGCCACCTATCGGGTCCAAAACACTATTATCATCCAAGTTGCAACCAACCATACACACATACAAAGTTTCATTGATATCGGTTGAGTTTCTAGTAGATCGACAACAGCGCCACCTATCGGGTCCAAAACACTATTATCATCCAAGTTGCAACCAACCATACACACATACAAAGTTTCATTGATATCGGTTGACTTTCTAGTAGATCGACAACAGCGCCACCTATCGGGTCTAAAACACTATTATCATCCAAGTTGCAACCGAACATAAACACACATAAAGTTTCATTGATATCGGTTGAGTTTCTAGTGTATCGACAACAGCTCCACCTATCGGGTCCAAAACACTATTATCTTCGAAGTTGCAACCAACCATACACACATACGAAGTTTCATTGATATCGGTTGAGTTTCTAGTAGATCGACAACAGCGCCACCTATCGGGTCCAAAACACTATTGTCATCCAAGTTGCAACCAACCACACACACATACGAAGTTTCATTGATATCGGTTGAGTTTCTAGTAGATCGACAACAGCGCCACCTATTGGGTCCAAAACACTATTATCATCCAAGTTGCTACCAAACACACACACACATAAAGTTTCATTGAAATCGGTTAAGTTTCTATTCGATCGACAATAGCGCCACCTATCGGGTCTAAAACACTATTATCATCCAAGTTGCAACCGAACATACACACACATAAAGTTTCATTGATATCGGTTGAGTTTCTAGTAGATCGACAACAGCGCCACCTATCGGGTCCAAAACACTATTATCTTCCAAGTTGCAATCAAACATACACACACATAAGGTTTCATTGATATCGGTTGAGTTTCTAGTAGATCGACAACAGCGCCACCTATCGGGTCCAAAACACTATTATCATCCAAGTTGCAACCAACCATACACACATACGAAGTTTCATTGATATCGGTTGAGTTTCTAGTAGGTCGACAACAAGCAAATGATTGGAGACCGTGTGGCGATTACAGAAGGTTAAACGCAATCACGACACCAGACAGGTACCCGTTACCACACATACACGATTTCACCACAATACTCCAAGGCGCTACGGTGTTCTCAAAAATTGACCTGGTACGCGCATACCACCACATTCCAATGGCGCAAGACGACGTCCTTAAAACAGCTGTTATCACACCATTCGGACTCTTTGAGTTCACGCGAATGCCATTTGGTCTACGTAATGCGGCCCAAACTTTCCAAAGGTTTATGCACCAAGTAACAAGGAGCCTCGACTTTGTGTTTGTTTACGTGGACGACATATTAGTCGCAAGCAAGACGAACGCGGAACATGAAACCCACCTCAAACTTCTGTTCCAACGGCTTACCGACTACGGCCTACGCATAAAAGCCTCCAAATGCACATTCGGAGTCGCGACACTGCAATTTCTAGGGCTACACATTTCAAAATATGGAATTCAGCCATCTAAGGAACGGGTCGAAGCAATAGAAAACTTTCGCGAACCACAGCTCGCTGATGAGGAACTCTCCGCACTCATTCACAATCCCCCTCCACACTCCAGCGTAAAACTGGAATTTATAAAAATACCGGCTTTTGATATTTCCCTATGGTGCGAAACAGCTACGGTTATCAACAGACCATACGTTCCCAAAGAAAAGAGGAAACCTATTTTTCACGCAATACATTCTCTCACATACCCCGGAATCAGGGCATCACGAAAGAAAATCGCAAAAATTGACTTCTGGCCGAGAATGAACCACGAAATAAACACATGGGCAAAAAACTGTGCTGCCTGCCAGAAAGAGAAAGTGCAAAAACACACCAAATCACCAACCGATCAGATAATGGTTCCGGCAGGTAGATTCCAACACATTCACTTAGACATCGTAGGTCCGCTGCCTCCATCTAACGACTACAAATACTTACTAACAATAGTAGATAGATTCTCCAGATGGCCCGATGCCTATCCCATTATCCCATTAGGGACATAACTGCGGAAACGATCGCAAGGACATACGTCCACGAGCACGTTGCTCGTTTCGGGGTGCCGAACACAATCACCACTGACCAGGGCTCACAATTCGAGTCTAAGTTGTTCAGTGAATTGACAAAATTTCTCGGCACCACACGCATTCGCACCACAGCCTACCACCCACAGGCTAATGGCATGGTGGAAAGGTTCCATCGTCAATTAAAAACGTCAATACGGGCCTCTGGAGACAAAATAAACTGGTCACATGCACTTCCTTTAATCCTTCTCGGAATTCGCACGACCGTCAAAGAGGACATACAGCATTCACCGTCCGAACTCCTATACGGAGAAAATATTAAAGTGCCACAAGATTTTTCTTCATCGAACGAATTCAACTTTGTGGAACATCTGAAAATATTTTTTAAAAACATCCCAGCATTAACACTGCAAACGAGAAAAACAAAACAAACTTCCATCCTCCTTCCAAACACTCTAAACACTTGCAGGCAGGTCCTGGTAAGAAGCGACAAAATGAAAAGAGCATTAGAATCTCCTTATGAGGGTCCTTTCAAGGTAATACGAAAACTACGAAAACAATTTATTATCAAAAAAGGTGAAAAAACGTTGTCAGTCGCCATAGATCGATCGAATTAAACCATTCCAAGCCGAATAGGCTGTCAGTGTCATTACCTGTCAAACTGGTCCGCTGCGCTGGGAAGGGGGTGATGTAGCGTACAGAAAGTAGATGGCGATAGGCTCCAAAGTAATGCTAGTGGTGCACAGATGGCGCCTAAACTAAGAGGAAGAAAAGGAAGAGGTTATTGGAGTAGAAAGAAAATTGTAAATTAGACAGAAGGAGAACGTGAGTTAGCGAAGAATGCCAAAAAGTTCTGTCGTAAAATTAAATTAAACTTTTAACTAATTGATCCGATCTCACAATAAATAAAATTTAATTTTGTTAATTATAAAAATATATCGAAGCATTTCATTTAAATTCAATATGTGTGTGTATGGTTAGTTGCAACTTGGATGATAATAATGTTTTGGACCCGATATGTGGCGCTGTTGTCGATCTAATAGAAACTCAACAGATATCAATGAAACTTTGTATGTGTGTATGGTTGGTTGCAACTTGGATGATAATAGTGTTTTGGACCCGATAGGTGGCGCTGTTGTCGACCTACTAGAAACTCAACCGATATCAATGAAACTTTGTATGTGTGTATGCTTGGTTGCAACTTGGATGATAATAGTGTGTTGGACCCGATAGGTGGCGCTGTTGTCGATCTACTAGAAACTCAACCGATATCAATGGAAATTTGAATGTGTGTACGGGTGCTTGCAACTTGGATGACAATAGTGTTTTTGACCCGATAGGTGGCGCTGCTGTCGACCTACTAGAAACTCAACCGATATCAATGAAACTTCGTATGTGTGTATGGTTGGTTGCAACTTGGATGATAATAATGTTTTGGACCCGATAGGTGGCGCTGTTGTCGATCTACTAGAAACTCAACCGATATCAATGAAACTTTGTATGTGTGTATGGTTAGTTGAGACTTGGATGACAATAGTGTTTTGGACCCGATAGGTGGCGCTGTTGTCGACCTACTAGAAACTCAACCGATATCAATGAAACTTCGTATGTGTGTGTGGTTGGTTGCAACTTGGATGACAATAGTGTTTTGGACCCGATAGGTGGCGCTGTTGTCGATCTACTAAAAACTCAACCGATATTAATGAAACTTCGTATGTGTGTATGGTTGGTTACAACTTGGATGATAATAGTGTCTTCGACCCGATAGGTGGCGCTGTTGTCGACCTACTAGAAACTCAACCGATTTCAATGAAACTTTATGTGTGTGTATGTTTGGTGTGCAACTTGGATGATAATAGTGTTTTGGACCCGATAGGTGGCGCTGTTGTCGATCTACTAGAAACTCAACCGATATCAATGAAACTTCGTATGTGTGTATGGTTGGTTGCAACTTCGAAGATAACAGTGTTTTGGACCCGATAGGTGGAGCTGTTGTCGATATACTAGAAACTCAACCGATATCAATGAAACTTTATGTGTGTTTATGTTCGGTTGCAACTTGGATGATAATAGTGTTTTAGACCCGATAGGTGGCGCTGTTGTCGATCTACTAGTAACTCAACCGATATCAATGAAACTTTGTGTGTGTATATGGTTGGTTGCAACTTGGATGATAATAATGTTTTGGACCCGATAGGTGGCGCTGATGTCGAACTACTAGAAACTCAACCGATATCAATGAAACTTTATGTGTGTGTGTGTGTTTGGTAGCAACTTGGATGATAATAGTGTCTTGGACCCGATAGGTGGCGCTGTTGTCGATCTACTAGTAACTCAACCGATATCAATGAAACTTTGTGTGTGTATATGGTTGGTTGCAACTTGGATGATAATAATGTTTTGGACCCGATAGGTGGCGCTGTTGTCGACCTACTAGAAACTCAACCGATTTCAATGAAACTTTATGTGTGTGTATGTTTGGTTTGCAACTTGGATGATAATAGTGTTTTGGACCCGATAGGTGGCGCTGTTGTCGACCTACTAGAAACTCAACCGATATCAATGAAACTTTTTGTGTGTGTGTGTTTGGTAGCAACTTGGATGATAATAGTGTCTTGGACCCGATAGGTGGCGCTGTTGTCGATCTACTAGTAACTCAACCGATATCAATGAAACTTTGTGTGTGCGTGTGTTTGGTAGCAACTTGGATGATAATAGTGTTTTGGACCCGACAGGTGGCGCTGTTGTCGAACTACTAGAAACTCAACCGATATCAATGAAACTTTATGTGTGTGTATGGTTGGTTGCAACTTGGATGATAATAGTGTTTTGGACCCGATAGGTGGCGCTGTTGTCGACCTACTAGAAACTCAACCGATATCAATGAAACTTCGTATGTGTGTATGGTTGGTTGCAACTTCGAAGATAATAGTGTTTTGGCCCCAAAGGTGGCGCTGTTGTCGATATACTAGAAACTCAACAGATATCAATGAAACTTTGTATGTGTGTATGGTTGGTTGCAACTTGGATGATAGTAGTGTTGATTTTCTCGTAGATCGACAACAGCGCCACCTGTCGGGTCCAAAACACTGTTATCATCGGAGTTGCAAGCACCCTTACACACATTCAAAGTTTCATTGATATCTGTGAAGTTTCTAGTAGATCGACAACAGCGCCACCTATCGGGTCTAAAACACTATTATCATCCAAGTTGCAACCAAACATACACACACATAAAGTTTCATTGAAATCGGTTGAGTTTCTTGTAGGTCAACAACAGCGCCACCTATCGGGTCTAAAACACTATCAGCATCCAAGTTGCAACCAACCATACACACATACAAAGTTTCATTGATATCGGTTGAGTTTCTAGTGGATCGACAACAGCGCCACCTATCGGGTCTAAAACACTATTATCATCCAAGTTGCAACCAACCATACACACATACAAAGTTTCATTGATATCGGTTGAATTCCTAGTAGATCGACAACAGCGCCACCTATCGGGTCCAAAACACTATCATCATCCAAGTTGCTACCAAACACACGCACACATAAAGTTTCATTGATATCGGTTGAGTTTCTAGTAGTTCGACAACAGCGCCACCTATCGGGTCCAAAACATTATTATCATCCAAGATGCAACCAACCATATACACACACAAAGTTTCATTGATATAGGTTGAGTTTCTTGTAGAGCGACAACAGCTCCACCTATCGGGTCCAAAACACTACTATCATCCAAGTTGCAACCAAACATACGCACACATAAGGTTTCATTGATATCGGTTGAGTTTCTAGTGGAACGACAACAGCGCCACCTATCGGGTCGAAAACACTACTATCATCCAAGTTGCAACCAAACATACGCACATATAAGGTTTCATTGATATCGGTTGAGTTTCTAGTAGATCGACAACAGCGCCACCTATCGGGTCTAAAACACTATTATCATCCAAGTTGCAACCAACCATACACACACACAAAGTTTCATTGATATCGGTTGAGTTTCTAGTGGAACGACAACAGCGCCACCTATCGGGTCGAAGACACTACTATCATCCAAGTTGCAACCAAACATACGCACGCATAAGGTTTCATTGATATCCGTTGAGTTTCTAGTAGATCGACAACAGCGCCACCTATCGGGTCCAAAACACTATTATCATCCAAGTTGCAACCAACCATACACACATACAAAGTTTCATTGATATCGGTTGAGTTTCTAGTGGAACGACAACAGCGCCACCTATCGGGTCGAAGACACTACTATCATCCAAGTTGCAACCAAACATACGCACACATAAGGTTTCATTGATATCGGTTGAGTTTCTAGTAGATCGACAACAGCGCCACCTATCGGGTCTAAAACACTATTATCATCCAAGTTGCTACCAAACACACACACACATAAAGTTTCATTGAAATCGGTTAAGTTTCTATTAGATCGACAACAGCGCCACCTATCGGGTCTAAAACACTATTATCATCCAAGTTGCAACCGAACATACACACACATAAAGTTTCATTGATATCGGTTGAGTTTCTAGTAGGTCGACAACAGCGCCACCTATCGGGTCCAAAACACTATCATCATCCAAGTTGCAACCAACCATACACACATACAAAGTTTCATTGATATCGGTTGAGTTTCTAGTAGGTCGACAACAGCGCCACCTATCGGGTCCAAAACACTATTATCTTCGAAGTTGCAACCAACCATACACACATACAAAGTTTCATTGATATCGGTTGAGTTTCTAGTAGATCGACAACAGCGCCACCTATCGGGTCCAAAACACTATTATCATCCAAGTTGCAAACCAAACATACACACACATAAAGTTTCATTGAAATCGGTTGAGTTTCTAGTAGGTCGACAACAGCGCCACCTATCGGGTCGAAGACACTACTATCATCCAAGTTGCAACCAACCATACACACATACAAAGTTTCATTGATATCGGTTGAGTTTCTAGTTGGTCGACAACAGCGCCACCTATCGGGTCCAAAACACTATTATCATCCAAGTTGCAACCAACCATACACACATACAAAGTTTCATTGATATCGGTTGAGTTTCTAGTAGATCGACAACAGCGCCACCTATCGGGTCCAAAACACTATTATCGTCCAAGTTGCAACCAACCATACACACATACGAAGTTTCATTGATATCGGTTGAGTTTCTAGTAGGTCGACAACAAGCAAATGATTGGAGACCGTGTGGCGATTACAGGTACCCGTTACCACACATACACGATTTCGCCACAATACTCCAAGGCGCTACGGTGTTCTCAAAAATTGACCTGGTACGCGCATACCACCACATTCCAATGGCGCAAGACGACGTCCTTAAAACAGCTGTTATCACACCATTCGGACTCTTTGAGTTCACGCGAATGCCATTTGGTCTACGTAATGCGGCCCAAACCTTCCAAAGGTTTATGCACCAAGTAACAAGGAGCCTCGACTTTGTGGTTGTTTACGTGGACGACATATTAGTCGCAAGCAAGACGAACGCACCTCAAACTTCTGTTCCAACGGCTTACCGACTACGGCCTACGTATAAAAGCCTCCAAATGCACATTTGGAGTCGCGACACTGCAATTTCTAGGACTACACATTTCAAAATATGGAATTCAGCCATCTAAGGAACGGGTCGAAGCAATAGAAAACTTTCCCGAACCTAACTCTATTAAAAACGTGCAAAGATTTATCGGTATGATAAATTATTATCATCGTTTCATACCACATCTAGCAAGGACTTTCTCCCCCATCTACGACCACTTGACAAAACTGTCCAAAAGCAAAGATAACAAAAATAATTTCACTTGGCCCTCGGTTTGCCAAGAAGCATTCGAAAAGGCAAAGCGACAACTCGCTGAAGCTACGCTTCTCAACCATCCTCAAGAGAATGCTAAGCTCAGCATAACAACCGATGCATCCAACACGGACATCGGCGCTGTATTGCAACAGTGGAGAGGAGAAGATTGGCAACCAGTAGCCTTCTTTAGCAAAAAACTCTCGCCTACACAAACACGATACTCTGCATTCGACCGAGAACTTCTTGCAATATACCTTGCGATACAACACTTCAGAAACTTCGTCGAAGGACAAGACTTCACGGTCTTTACAGACCATAAGCCGCTGACAACAGCGCTTACAACAAAAACCCAACGCAGTCCTAGACAAGAGCGTCAATTGGATCTAATATCGCAATTCACAAGCGATATACGATATGTCAAGGGCTCGTTGAACGTCGTAGCCGACACTCTTTCACGTCCAGATGCTGCGTCACTCGAACTTACCCTTCCGGGAATCGAGAAAATCGCCGAAGCACAGCTCGCTGATGAGGAACTCTCCGCACTCATTCACAATCCCCCTCCACACTCCAGCGTAAAACTGGAATCTATAAAAATACCGGCTTTTGATATTTCCCTATGGTGCGAAACAGCTACGGGTATCAACAGACCATACGTTCCCAAAGAAAAGAGGAAACCTATTTTTCACGCAATACATTCTCTCACACACCCCGGAATCAGGGCATCACGAAAGAAAGTCGCAAAAATGTACTTCTGGCCGAGAATGAACCACGAAATAAACACATGGGCAAAAAACTGTGCTGCCTGCCAGAAAGAGAAAGTGCAAAAACACACCAAATCACCAAACGATCAGATAATGGTTCCGGCAGGTAGATTCCAACACATTCACTTAGACATCGTAGGTCCGCTGCCTCCATCTAACGACTACAAATACTTACTAACAGTAGTAGATGATTCTCCAGATGGCCCGAGGCCTATCCCATTATCCCATTAGGGACATAACTGCGGAAACGATCGCAAGGACATACGTCCACGAGCACGTTGCTCGTTTCGGGGTGCCGTACACAATCACCACTGACCAGGGCTCACAATTCGAGTCTAAGTTGTTCAGTGAATTGACAAAATTTCTCGGCACCACACGCATTCGCACCACAGCCTACCACCCACAGGCTAATGGCATGGTGGAAAGGTTCCATCGTCAATTAAAAACGTCAATACGGGCCTCTGGAGACAAAATAAACTGGTCACATGCACTTCCTTTAATCCTTCTCGGAATTCGCACGACCGTCAAAGAGGACATACAGCATTCACCGTCCGAACTCCTATACGGAGAAAATATTAAAGTGCCACAAGATTTTTCTTCATCGAACACAGATCATGCTAACGAATTCAACTTTGTGGAACATCTGAAAATATTTTTTAAAAACATCCCAGCATTAACACTGCAAACGAGAAAAACAAAACAAACTTCCATCCTCCTTCCAAACACTCTAAACACTTGCAGGCAGGTCCTGGTAAGAAGCGACAAAATGAAAAGAGCATTAGAATCTCCTTATGAGGGTCCTTTCAAGGTAATACGAACACTACGAAAACAATTTATTATCAAAAAAGGTGAAAAAACATTGTCAGTCGCCATAGATCGATCGAATTAAACCATTCCAAGCCGAATAGGCTGTCAGTGTCATTACCTGTCAAACTGGTCCGCTGCGCTGGGAAGGGGGTGATGTAGCGTACAGAAAGTAGATGGCGATAGGCTCCAAAGTAATGCTAGTGGTGCACAGATGGCGCCTAAACTAAGAGGAAGAAAAGGAAGAGGTTATTGGAGTAGAAAGAAAATTGTAAATTAGACAGAAGGAGAACGTGAGTTAGCGAAGAGTGCCAAAAAGTTCTGTCGTAAAATTAAATTAAACTTTTAACTAATTGATCCGATCTCACAATAAATAAAATTGAATTTTGTTAATTATAAAAATACATCGAAGCGTTTCATTTAAATTCAATATGTGTGTGTATGGTTAGTTGCAACTTGGATGATAATAATGTTTTGGACCCGATATGTGGCGCTGTTGTCGATCTAATAGAAACTCAACAGATATCAATGAAACTTTGAATGTGTGTAAGGGTGCTTGCAACTTGGATGATAATAGTTTTTTGGACCCGATAGGTGGCGCTGTTGTCGACCTACTAGAAACTCAACCGATTTCAATGAAACTTTATGTGTGTGTATGTTTGGTTGCAACTTGGATGATAATAGTGTGTTGGACCCGATAGGTGGCTCCGTTGTCGATCTACTAGAAACTCAACCGATATTAATGAAACTTCGTATGTGTGTATGGTTGGTTTTAACTTGGAAGATAATAGTGTTTTGGACCCGATAGGTGGCGCTGTTGTCGATCTACTAGAAACTCAACCGATATCAATGAAACTTTATGTGTGTGTATGTTTGGTTGCAACTTGGATGATAATAGTGTGTTGGATCCGATAGGTGGCTCTGTTGTCGATCTACTAGAAACTCAACCGATATTAATGAAACTTCGTATGTGTGTATGGTTGGTTTTAACTTGGATGATAATAGTGTTTTAGACCCGATAGGTTGCGCTGTTGTCGATCTACTAGAAACTCAACCGATATCAATGAAACTCTGTATGTGTGTATGGTTGGTTGCAACTTGGATGATGATACTGTTTTGGACCCGATAGGTGGCGCTGTTGTCGACCTACTAGAAACTTAACCGATTTCAATGAAACTTTATGTGTTTGTATGTTTGGTTGCAACTTGGATGATAATAGTGTTTTTGACCTGATATGTGGCGCTGTTGTCGATCTACTAGAAACTCAACCGATATCAATGAAACTTTGTATGTGTGTATGGTTGGTTGCAACTTGGATGATAGTAGTGTTGAGTTTCTAGTAGATCGACAACAGCGCCACATATCGGGTCCAAAACACTATTATCATCCAAGTTGCAACCAACCATACACACATACAAAGTTTCATTGATATCGGTTGAGTTTCTAGTGGAACGACAACAGCGCCACCTATCGGGTCCAAAACACTATTATCTTCCAAGTTGGAATCAAACATACACACACAATACTCCAAGGCGCTACGGTGTTCTCAAAAATTGACCTGGTACGCGCATACCACCACATTCCAATGGCGCAAGACGACGTCCTTAAAACAGCTGTTATCACACCATACCATACGTTCCCAAAGAAAAGAGGAAACCTATTTTTCACGCAATACATTCTCTCACACACCCCGGAATCAGGGCATCACGAAAGAAAATCGCAAAAATGTACTTCTGGCCGAGAATGAACCACGAAAAAAACACATGGGCAAAAAACTGTGCTGCCTGCCAGAAAGAGAAAGTGCAAAAACACACCAAATCACCAACCGATCAGATAATGGTTCCGGCAGGTAGATTCCAACACATTCACTTAGACATCGTAGGTCCGCTGCCTCCATCTAACGACTACAAATACTTACTAACAATAGTAGATTGATTCTCCAGATGGCCCGAGGCCTATCCCATTATCCCATTAGGGACATAACTGCGGAAACGATCGCAAGGACATACGTCCACGAGCACGTTGCTCGTTTCGGGGTGCCGAACACAATCTCACACAAGGCTCACAATTCGAGTCTAAGCTGTTCAGTGAACTGACAAAATTTCTCGGCACCACACGCATTCGCACCACAGCCTACCACCCACAGGCTAATGGCATGGTGGAAAGGTTCCATCGTCAATTAAAAACGTCAATACGGGCCTCTGGAGACAAAATAAACTGGTCACATGCACTTCCTTTAATCCTTCTCGGAATTCGCACGACCGTCAAAGAGGACATACGGCATTCACCGTCCGAACTCCTATACGGAGAAAATATTAAAGTGCCACAAGATTTTTCTTCATCGAACACAGATCATGCTAACGAATTCAACTTTGTGGAACATCTGAAAATGTTTTTTAAAAACATCCCAGCATTAACACTGCAAACGAGAAAAACAAAACAAACTTCCATCCTCCTTCCAAACACTCTAAACACTTGCAGGCAGGTCCTGGTAAGAAGCGACAAAATGAAAAGAGCATTAGAATCTCCTTATGAGGGTCCTTTCAAGGTAATACGAACACTACGAACACAATTTATTATCAAAAAAGGTGAAAAAACATTGTCAGTCGCCATAGATCGATCGAATTAAACCATTCCAAGCCGAATAGGCTGTCAGTGTCATTACCTGTCAAACTGGTCCGCTGCGCTGGGAAGGGGGTGATGTAGCGTACAGAAAGTAGATGGCGATAGGCTCCAAAGTAATGCTAGTGGTGCACAGATGGCGCCTAAACTAAGAGGAAGACCTTTTCTTCCTTAAGAGGTTATTGGAATAGAAAGAAAATTGTAAATTAGACAGAAGGAGAACGTGAGTTAGCGAAGAGTGCCAAAAAGTTCTGTCGTAAAATTAAATTAAACTTTTAACTAATTGATCCGATCTCACAATAAATAAAATTGAATTTTGTTAATTATAAAAATACATCGAAGCGTTTCATTTAAATTCAATATGTGTGTGTATGGTTAGTTGCAACTTGGATGATAATAATGTTTTGGACCCGATATGTGGCGCTGTTGTCGATCTAATAGAAACTCAACAGATATCAATGAAACTTTGAATGTGTGTAAGGGTGCTTGCAACTTGGATGATAATAGTTTTTTGGACCCGATAGGTGGCGCTGTTGTCGACCTACTAGAAACTCAACCGATTTCAATGAAACTTTATGTGTGTGTATGTTTGGTTGCAACTTGGATGATAATAGTGTGTTGGACCCGATAGGTGGCTCTGTTGTCGATCTACTAGAAAGTCAACCGATATCAATGAAACTCTGTATGTGTGTATGGTTGGTTGCAACTTGGATGATGATACTGTTTTGGACCCGATAGGTGGCGCTGTTGTCGACCTACTAGAAACTCAACCGATTTCAATGAAACTTTATGTGTGTGTATGTTTGGTTGCAACTTGGATGATAATAGTGTTTTGGACCCGATAGGTGGCGCTGTTGTCGATCTACTAGAAACTCAACCAATATCAATGCGTGTGTATGTTTGGTTGCAACTTGGAAGATAATAGTGTTTTGGACCCGATAGGTGGCGCTGTTGTCGATCTACTAGAAACTCAACCGATATCAACGAAACTTTATGTGTGTGTATGTTCGGTTGCAACTTGGATCATAATAGTGTTTTAGACCCGATAGGTGGCGCTGTTGTCGATCTAATAGAAACTCAACCGATTTCAATGAAACCTTATGTGTGCGTGTGTTTGGTAGCAACTTGGACGATAATAGTGTTTTGGACCCGATAGGTGGCGCAGTTGTCGATCTACTAGAGACTCAACCGCTATCAATGAAACCTTATGTGTGTGTATGTTTGGTTGCAACTTGGAAGATAATAGTGTTTTGGACCCGATAGGTGGCGCTGTTGTCGATCCACTAGAAACTCAACCGATATCAATGAAACTTTGTATGTGTGTATGGTTGGTTGCAACTTGGATGCTGATAGTGTTTTAGACCCGATAGGTGGCGCTGTTGTTGACCTACAAGAAACTCAACCGATTTCAATGAAACTTTATGTGTGTGTATGTTTGGTTGCAACTTGGATGATAGTAGTGTTGATTTTCTCGTAGATCGACAACAGCGCCACCTGTCGGGTCCAAAACACTGTTATCATCGGAGTTGCAAGCACCCTTACACACATTCAAAGTTTCATTGATATCTGTGAAGTTTCTAGTAGATCGACAACAGCGCCACCTATCGGGTCTAAAACACTATTATCATCCAAGTTGCAACCAAACATACACACACATAAAGTTTCATTGAAATCGGTTGAGTTTCTTGTAGGTCAACAACAGCGCCACCTATCGGGTCTAAAACACTATCAGCATCCAAGTTGCAACCAACCATACACACATACAAAGTTTCATTGATATCGGTTGAGTTTCTAGTGGATCGACAACAGCGCCACCTATCGGGTCTAAAACACTATTATCATCCAAGTTGCAACCAACCATACACACATACAAAGTTTCATTGATATCGGTTGAATTCCTAGTAGATCGACAACAGCGCCACCTATCGGGTCCAAAACACTATCATCATCCAAGTTGCTACCAAACACACGCACACATAAAGTTTCATTGATATCGGTTGAGTTTCTAGTAGTTCGACAACAGCGCCACCTATCGGGTCCAAAACATTATTATCATCCAAGATGCAACCAACCATATACACACACAAAGTTTCATTGATATAGGTTGAGTTTCTTGTAGAGCGACAACAGCTCCACCTATCGGGTCCAAAACACTACTATCATCCAAGTTGCAACCAAACATACGCACACATAAGGTTTCATTGATATCGGTTGAGTTTCTAGTGGAACGACAACAGCGCCACCTATCGGGTCGAAAACACTACTATCATCCAAGTTGCAACCAAACATACGCACATATAAGGTTTCATTGATATCGGTTGAGTTTCTAGTAGATCGACAACAGCGCCACCTATCGGGTCTAAAACACTATTATCATCCAAGTTGCAACCAACCATACACACACACAAAGTTTCATTGATATCGGTTGAGTTTCTAGTGGAACGACAACAGCGCCACCTATCGGGTCGAAGACACTACTATCATCCAAGTTGCAACCAAACATACGCACGCATAAGGTTTCATTGATATCCGTTGAGTTTCTAGTAGATCGACAACAGCGCCACCTATCGGGTCCAAAACACTATTATCATCCAAGTTGCAACCAACCATACACACATACAAAGTTTCATTGATATCGGTTGAGTTTCTAGTGGAACGACAACAGCGCCACCTATCGGGTCGAAGACACTACTATCATCCAAGTTGCAACCAAACATACGCACACATAAGGTTTCATTGATATCGGTTGAGTTTCTAGTAGATCGACAACAGCGCCACCTATCGGGTCTAAAACACTATTATCATCCAAGTTGCTACCAAACACACACACACATAAAGTTTCATTGAAATCGGTTAAGTTTCTATTAGATCGACAACAGCGCCACCTATCGGGTCTAAAACACTATTATCATCCAAGTTGCAACCGAACATACACACACATAAAGTTTCATTGATATCGGTTGAGTTTCTAGTAGGTCGACAACAGCGCCACCTATCGGGTCCAAAACACTATCATCATCCAAGTTGCAACCAACCATACACACATACAAAGTTTCATTGATATCGGTTGAGTTTCTAGTAGGTCGACAACAGCGCCACCTATCGGGTCCAAAACACTATTATCTTCGAAGTTGCAACCAACCATACACACATACAAAGTTTCATTGATATCGGTTGAGTTTCTAGTAGATCGACAACAGCGCCACCTATCGGGTCCAAAACACTATTATCATCCAAGTTGCAAACCAAACATACACACACATAAAGTTTCATTGAAATCGGTTGAGTTTCTAGTAGGTCGACAACAGCGCCACCTATCGGGTCGAAGACACTACTATCATCCAAGTTGCAACCAACCATACACACATACAAAGTTTCATTGATATCGGTTGAGTTTCTAGTTGGTCGACAACAGCGCCACCTATCGGGTCCAAAACACTATTATCATCCAAGTTGCAACCAACCATACACACATACAAAGTTTCATTGATATCGGTTGAGTTTCTAGTAGATCGACAACAGCGCCACCTATCGGGTCCAAAACACTATTATCGTCCAAGTTGCAACCAACCATACACACATACGAAGTTTCATTGATATCGGTTGAGTTTCTAGTAGGTCGACAACAAGCAAATGATTGGAGACCGTGTGGCGATTACAGGTACCCGTTACCACACATACACGATTTCGCCACAATACTCCAAGGCGCTACGGTGTTCTCAAAAATTGACCTGGTACGCGCATACCACCACATTCCAATGGCGCAAGACGACGTCCTTAAAACAGCTGTTATCACACCATTCGGACTCTTTGAGTTCACGCGAATGCCATTTGGTCTACGTAATGCGGCCCAAACCTTCCAAAGGTTTATGCACCAAGTAACAAGGAGCCTCGACTTTGTGGTTGTTTACGTGGACGACATATTAGTCGCAAGCAAGACGAACGCACCTCAAACTTCTGTTCCAACGGCTTACCGACTACGGCCTACGTATAAAAGCCTCCAAATGCACATTTGGAGTCGCGACACTGCAATTTCTAGGACTACACATTTCAAAATATGGAATTCAGCCATCTAAGGAACGGGTCGAAGCAATAGAAAACTTTCCCGAACCTAACTCTATTAAAAACGTGCAAAGATTTATCGGTATGATAAATTATTATCATCGTTTCATACCACATCTAGCAAGGACTTTCTCCCCCATCTACGACCACTTGACAAAACTGTCCAAAAGCAAAGATAACAAAAATAATTTCACTTGGCCCTCGGTTTGCCAAGAAGCATTCGAAAAGGCAAAGCGACAACTCGCTGAAGCTACGCTTCTCAACCATCCTCAAGAGAATGCTAAGCTCAGCATAACAACCGATGCATCCAACACGGACATCGGCGCTGTATTGCAACAGTGGAGAGGAGAAGATTGGCAACCAGTAGCCTTCTTTAGCAAAAAACTCTCGCCTACACAAACACGATACTCTGCATTCGACCGAGAACTTCTTGCAATATACCTTGCGATACAACACTTCAGAAACTTCGTCGAAGGACAAGACTTCACGGTCTTTACAGACCATAAGCCGCTGACAACAGCGCTTACAACAAAAACCCAACGCAGTCCTAGACAAGAGCGTCAATTGGATCTAATATCGCAATTCACAAGCGATATACGATATGTCAAGGGCTCGTTGAACGTCGTAGCCGACACTCTTTCACGTCCAGATGCTGCGTCACTCGAACTTACCCTTCCGGGAATCGAGAAAATCGCCGAAGCACAGCTCGCTGATGAGGAACTCTCCGCACTCATTCACAATCCCCCTCCACACTCCAGCGTAAAACTGGAATCTATAAAAATACCGGCTTTTGATATTTCCCTATGGTGCGAAACAGCTACGGGTATCAACAGACCATACGTTCCCAAAGAAAAGAGGAAACCTATTTTTCACGCAATACATTCTCTCACACACCCCGGAATCAGGGCATCACGAAAGAAAGTCGCAAAAATGTACTTCTGGCCGAGAATGAACCACGAAATAAACACATGGGCAAAAAACTGTGCTGCCTGCCAGAAAGAGAAAGTGCAAAAACACACCAAATCACCAAACGATCAGATAATGGTTCCGGCAGGTAGATTCCAACACATTCACTTAGACATCGTAGGTCCGCTGCCTCCATCTAACGACTACAAATACTTACTAACAGTAGTAGATGATTCTCCAGATGGCCCGAGGCCTATCCCATTATCCCATTAGGGACATAACTGCGGAAACGATCGCAAGGACATACGTCCACGAGCACGTTGCTCGTTTCGGGGTGCCGTACACAATCACCACTGACCAGGGCTCACAATTCGAGTCTAAGTTGTTCAGTGAATTGACAAAATTTCTCGGCACCACACGCATTCGCACCACAGCCTACCACCCACAGGCTAATGGCATGGTGGAAAGGTTCCATCGTCAATTAAAAACGTCAATACGGGCCTCTGGAGACAAAATAAACTGGTCACATGCACTTCCTTTAATCCTTCTCGGAATTCGCACGACCGTCAAAGAGGACATACAGCATTCACCGTCCGAACTCCTATACGGAGAAAATATTAAAGTGCCACAAGATTTTTCTTCATCGAACACAGATCATGCTAACGAATTCAACTTTGTGGAACATCTGAAAATATTTTTTAAAAACATCCCAGCATTAACACTGCAAACGAGAAAAACAAAACAAACTTCCATCCTCCTTCCAAACACTCTAAACACTTGCAGGCAGGTCCTGGTAAGAAGCGACAAAATGAAAAGAGCATTAGAATCTCCTTATGAGGGTCCTTTCAAGGTAATACGAACACTACGAAAACAATTTATTATCAAAAAAGGTGAAAAAACATTGTCAGTCGCCATAGATCGATCGAATTAAACCATTCCAAGCCGAATAGGCTGTCAGTGTCATTACCTGTCAAACTGGTCCGCTGCGCTGGGAAGGGGGTGATGTAGCGTACAGAAAGTAGATGGCGATAGGCTCCAAAGTAATGCTAGTGGTGCACAGATGGCGCCTAAACTAAGAGGAAGAAAAGGAAGAGGTTATTGGAGTAGAAAGAAAATTGTAAATTAGACAGAAGGAGAACGTGAGTTAGCGAAGAGTGCCAAAAAGTTCTGTCGTAAAATTAAATTAAACTTTTAACTAATTGATCCGATCTCACAATAAATAAAATTGAATTTTGTTAATTATAAAAATACATCGAAGCGTTTCATTTAAATTCAATATGTGTGTGTATGGTTAGTTGCAACTTGGATGATAATAATGTTTTGGACCCGATATGTGGCGCTGTTGTCGATCTAATAGAAACTCAACAGATATCAATGAAACTTTGAATGTGTGTAAGGGTGCTTGCAACTTGGATGATAATAGTTTTTTGGACCCGATAGGTGGCGCTGTTGTCGACCTACTAGAAACTCAACCGATTTCAATGAAACTTTATGTGTGTGTATGTTTGGTTGCAACTTGGATGATAATAGTGTGTTGGACCCGATAGGTGGCTCCGTTGTCGATCTACTAGAAACTCAACCGATATTAATGAAACTTCGTATGTGTGTATGGTTGGTTTTAACTTGGAAGATAATAGTGTTTTGGACCCGATAGGTGGCGCTGTTGTCGATCTACTAGAAACTCAACCGATATCAATGAAACTTTATGTGTGTGTATGTTTGGTTGCAACTTGGATGATAATAGTGTGTTGGATCCGATAGGTGGCTCTGTTGTCGATCTACTAGAAACTCAACCGATATTAATGAAACTTCGTATGTGTGTATGGTTGGTTTTAACTTGGATGATAATAGTGTTTTAGACCCGATAGGTTGCGCTGTTGTCGATCTACTAGAAACTCAACCGATATCAATGAAACTCTGTATGTGTGTATGGTTGGTTGCAACTTGGATGATGATACTGTTTTGGACCCGATAGGTGGCGCTGTTGTCGACCTACTAGAAACTTAACCGATTTCAATGAAACTTTATGTGTTTGTATGTTTGGTTGCAACTTGGATGATAATAGTGTTTTTGACCTGATATGTGGCGCTGTTGTCGATCTACTAGAAACTCAACCGATATCAATGAAACTTTGTATGTGTGTATGGTTGGTTGCAACTTGGATGATAGTAGTGTTGAGTTTCTAGTAGATCGACAACAGCGCCACATATCGGGTCCAAAACACTATTATCATCCAAGTTGCAACCAACCATACACACATACAAAGTTTCATTGATATCGGTTGAGTTTCTAGTGGAACGACAACAGCGCCACCTATCGGGTCCAAAACACTATTATCTTCCAAGTTGGAATCAAACATACACACACAATACTCCAAGGCGCTACGGTGTTCTCAAAAATTGACCTGGTACGCGCATACCACCACATTCCAATGGCGCAAGACGACGTCCTTAAAACAGCTGTTATCACACCATACCATACGTTCCCAAAGAAAAGAGGAAACCTATTTTTCACGCAATACATTCTCTCACACACCCCGGAATCAGGGCATCACGAAAGAAAATCGCAAAAATGTACTTCTGGCCGAGAATGAACCACGAAAAAAACACATGGGCAAAAAACTGTGCTGCCTGCCAGAAAGAGAAAGTGCAAAAACACACCAAATCACCAACCGATCAGATAATGGTTCCGGCAGGTAGATTCCAACACATTCACTTAGACATCGTAGGTCCGCTGCCTCCATCTAACGACTACAAATACTTACTAACAATAGTAGATTGATTCTCCAGATGGCCCGAGGCCTATCCCATTATCCCATTAGGGACATAACTGCGGAAACGATCGCAAGGACATACGTCCACGAGCACGTTGCTCGTTTCGGGGTGCCGAACACAATCTCACACAAGGCTCACAATTCGAGTCTAAGCTGTTCAGTGAACTGACAAAATTTCTCGGCACCACACGCATTCGCACCACAGCCTACCACCCACAGGCTAATGGCATGGTGGAAAGGTTCCATCGTCAATTAAAAACGTCAATACGGGCCTCTGGAGACAAAATAAACTGGTCACATGCACTTCCTTTAATCCTTCTCGGAATTCGCACGACCGTCAAAGAGGACATACGGCATTCACCGTCCGAACTCCTATACGGAGAAAATATTAAAGTGCCACAAGATTTTTCTTCATCGAACACAGATCATGCTAACGAATTCAACTTTGTGGAACATCTGAAAATGTTTTTTAAAAACATCCCAGCATTAACACTGCAAACGAGAAAAACAAAACAAACTTCCATCCTCCTTCCAAACACTCTAAACACTTGCAGGCAGGTCCTGGTAAGAAGCGACAAAATGAAAAGAGCATTAGAATCTCCTTATGAGGGTCCTTTCAAGGTAATACGAACACTACGAACACAATTTATTATCAAAAAAGGTGAAAAAACATTGTCAGTCGCCATAGATCGATCGAATTAAACCATTCCAAGCCGAATAGGCTGTCAGTGTCATTACCTGTCAAACTGGTCCGCTGCGCTGGGAAGGGGGTGATGTAGCGTACAGAAAGTAGATGGCGATAGGCTCCAAAGTAATGCTAGTGGTGCACAGATGGCGCCTAAACTAAGAGGAAGACCTTTTCTTCCTTAAGAGGTTATTGGAATAGAAAGAAAATTGTAAATTAGACAGAAGGAGAACGTGAGTTAGCGAAGAGTGCCAAAAAGTTCTGTCGTAAAATTAAATTAAACTTTTAACTAATTGATCCGATCTCACAATAAATAAAATTGAATTTTGTTAATTATAAAAATACATCGAAGCGTTTCATTTAAATTCAATATGTGTGTGTATGGTTAGTTGCAACTTGGATGATAATAATGTTTTGGACCCGATATGTGGCGCTGTTGTCGATCTAATAGAAACTCAACAGATATCAATGAAACTTTGAATGTGTGTAAGGGTGCTTGCAACTTGGATGATAATAGTTTTTTGGACCCGATAGGTGGCGCTGTTGTCGACCTACTAGAAACTCAACCGATTTCAATGAAACTTTATGTGTGTGTATGTTTGGTTGCAACTTGGATGATAATAGTGTGTTGGACCCGATAGGTGGCTCTGTTGTCGATCTACTAGAAAGTCAACCGATATCAATGAAACTCTGTATGTGTGTATGGTTGGTTGCAACTTGGATGATGATACTGTTTTGGACCCGATAGGTGGCGCTGTTGTCGACCTACTAGAAACTCAACCGATTTCAATGAAACTTTATGTGTGTGTATGTTTGGTTGCAACTTGGATGATAATAGTGTTTTGGACCCGATAGGTGGCGCTGTTGTCGATCTACTAGAAACTCAACCAATATCAATGCGTGTGTATGTTTGGTTGCAACTTGGAAGATAATAGTGTTTTGGACCCGATAGGTGGCGCTGTTGTCGATCTACTAGAAACTCAACCGATATCAACGAAACTTTATGTGTGTGTATGTTCGGTTGCAACTTGGATCATAATAGTGTTTTAGACCCGATAGGTGGCGCTGTTGTCGATCTAATAGAAACTCAACCGATTTCAATGAAACCTTATGTGTGCGTGTGTTTGGTAGCAACTTGGACGATAATAGTGTTTTGGACCCGATAGGTGGCGCAGTTGTCGATCTACTAGAGACTCAACCGCTATCAATGAAACCTTATGTGTGTGTATGTTTGGTTGCAACTTGGAAGATAATAGTGTTTTGGACCCGATAGGTGGCGCTGTTGTCGATCTACTAGAAACTCAACCGATATCAATGAAACTTTGTATGTGTGTATGGTTGGTTGCAACTTGGATGATTATAGCGTTTTGGACCCGATAGGTGGCGCAGTTGTCGATCTACTAGAAACTCAACCGATATCAATGAAACCTTATGTGTGTGTATGTTTGGTTGCAACTTGGATGATAATAATGTTTTGGACCCGATATGTGGCGCTGTTGTCGATCTAATAGAAACTCAACAGATATCAATGAAACTTTGAATGTGTGTAAGGGTGCTTGCAACTTGGATGATAATAGTTTTTTGGACCCGATAGGTGGCGCTGTTGTCGACCTACTAGAAACTTTATGTGTGTGTATGTTTGGTTGCAACTTGGATGATAATAGTGTGTTGGACCCGATAGGTGGCTCTGTTGTCGATCTACTAGAAACTCAACCGATATTAATGAAACTTCGTATGTGTGTATGGTTGGTTTTAACTTGGATGATAATAGTGTGTTGGACCCGATAGGTGGCGCTGTTGTCGATCTACTAGTAACTCAACCGATATCAATGAAGCTTTGTAAATGTGTATGTTTGGTTGCAACTTGGATGATAATAGTGTTTTGGACCCGATAGGTGGCGCTGTTGTCGATCTACTAGTAACTCAACCGATATCAATGAAACTTTGTAAATGTGTATGTTTGGTTGCAACTTGGATGATAATAGTGTTTTGGACCCGATAGGTGGCGCTGTTGTCAATCTACTAAAAACTCTACCGATATCAATGAAACTTTGTATGTGTGTATGGTTGGTTGCAAGTTGGATGATAATAGTGTTTTGGACCCGATATGTGGCGCTGTTGTCGATCTACTAGAAACTCAACCGATATCAATGAAACTTTGTATGTGTGTATAGTTGGTTGCAATTTGGATGATAATAGTATTTTTGACCTGATATGTGGCGCTGTTGTCGATCTACTAGAAACTCAACCGATATCAATGAAACTTTGTATGTGTGTATGGTTGGTTGCAACTTGGATGACTATAGTGTTTTGGACCCGATAGGTGGCGCTGTTGTCGATCTACTAGTAACTCAACCGATATCAATGAAACTTTGTAAATGTGTTTGTTTGGTTGCAACTTGGATGATAATAGTGTTTTGGACCCGATAGGTGGCGCTGTTGTCGATCTACTAGAAACTCAACCGATATCAAAGAAACTTTATGTTTGTGTGTGTTTGGTAGCAACTTGGATGATAATAGTGTTTTGGACCCGATAGGTGGCGCTGTTGTCGATCTACTAGAAACTCAACCGATATCAATGAAACCTTATGTGTGCGTATGATTGGTTGCAACTTGGATGATAGTAGTGTCTTCGACCCGATAGGTAGCGCTGTTTTTGTTCCACTAGAAACTCAACCGATATCAATGAAACTTTGTATGTGTGTATGGTTGGTTGCAACTTGGATGATAATAGTGTTTTGGACCCGATATGTGGCGCTGTTGTCGATCTACTAGAAACTCAACCGATATCAATGAAACTTTGTATGTGTGTATGGTTTGTTGCAATTTGGATGATAATAGTGTTTTTGACCTGATATGTGGCGCTGTTGTCGATCTACTAGAAACTCAACCGATATCAATGAAACTTTGTATGTGTGTATGGTTGGTTGCAACTTGGATGATAGTAGTGTTAAGTTTCTAGTAGATCGACAGCAGCGCCACATATCGGGTCCAAAACACTATTATCATCCAAGATGCAACCAACCATACACACATACAAAGTTTCATTGATATCGGTTGAGTTTCTATTGGAACGACAACAGCGCCACCTATCGGGTCGAAGACACTATTATCTTCCAAGTTGGAATCAAACATACACACACATAAGGTTTCATTGATATCGGTTGAGTTTCTAGTAGATCGACAACAGCGCCACATATCGGGTCCAAAACACTATTATCATCCAAGTTGCAACCGAACATACACACACATAAAGTTTCATTGATATCGGTTAAGTTTCTAGTAGATCGACAACAGCGCCACCTATCGGGTCCAAAACACTATTATCTTTCAAGTTTCAACCGAACATACACACACATAAGGTTTCATTGATATCGGTTGAGTTTCTAGTAGATCGACAACAGCGCCACCTATCGGGTCCAAAACACTATTATCATCCAAGCTGCAACCAAACATACACACACATAAAGTTTCATTGAAATCGGTTGAGTTTCTAGTAGGTCGACAACAGCGCCACCTATCGGGTCCAAAACACAATCATCATCCAAGTTGCAACCAACCATACACACGTACAAAGTTTCATTGATATCGGTTGACTTTCTAGTAGATCGACAACAGCGCCACCTATCGGGTCTAAAACACTATTATCATCCAAGTTGCAACCGAACATACACACACATAAAGTTTCATTGATATCGGTTGAGTTTCTAGTATATCGACAACAGCTCCCCCTATCGGGTCCAAAACACTATTATCATCCAAGTTGCAACCAATCATACACACATACAAAGTTTCATTGATATCGGTTGAGTTTCTAGTAGATCGACAACAGAGTCACCTATCGGGTCCAAAACACTTTTATCGTCCAAGCTGCAACCAAACACCTATCGGGTCGAAGACACTACTATCATCCAAGTTGCAACCAACCATACACACATACAAAGTTTCATTGATATCGGTTGAGTTTCTAGTAGGTCGACAACAGCGCCACCTATCGGGTCCAAAACACTATTATCATCCAAGTTGCAACCAACCATACACACATACAAAGTTTCATTGATATCTGTTGAGTTTCTAGTAGATCGACAACAGCGCCATCTATCGGGTCCAAAACACTATTATCATCCAAGTTGCAACCAACCATACACACATACGAAGTTTCATTGATATCGGTTGAGTTTCTAGTACGTCGACAACAAGCAAATCATTGGAGACCGTGTGGCGATTTCAGAAGGTTAAACGCAATCACGACACCAGACAGGTACCCGTTACCACACATACACGATTTCACCACAATACTCCAAGGCGCTACGGTGTTCTCAAAAATTGACCTGGTACGCGCATACCACCACATTCCAATGGCGCAAGACGACGTCCTTAAAACAGCTGTTATCACACCATACCATACGTTCCCAAAGAAAAGAGGAAACCTATTTTTCACGCAATACATTCTCTCACACACCCCGGAATCAGGGCATCACGAAAGAAAATCGCAAAAATGTACTTCTGGCCGAGAATGAACCACGAAAAAAACACATGGGCAAAAAACTGTGCTGCCTGCCAGAAAGAGAAAGTGCAAAAACACACCAAATCACCAACCGATCAGATAATGGTTCCGGCAGGTAGATTCCAACACATTCACTTAGACATCGTAGGTCCGCTGCCTCCATTTAACGACTACAAATACTTACTAACAATAGTAGATAGATTCTCCAGATGGCCTGAGGCCTATCCCATTATCCCATTAGGGACATAACTGCGGAAACGATCGCAAGGACATACGTCCACGAGCACGTTGCTCGTTTCGGGGTGCCGAACACAATCTCACACAAGGCTCACAATTCGAGTCTAAGCTGTTCAGTGAACTGACAAAATTTCTCGGCACCACACGCATTCGCACCACAGCCTACCACCCACAGGCTAATGGCATGGTGGAAAGGTTCCATCGTCAATTAAAAACGTCAATACGGGCCTCTGGAGACAAAATAAACTGGTCACATGCACTTCCTTTAATCCTTCTCGGAATTCGCACGACCGTCAAAGAGGACATACAGCATTCACCGTCCGAACTCCTATACGGAGAAAATATTAAAGTGCCACAAGATTTTTCTTCATCGAACACAGATCATGCTAACGAATTCAACTTTGTGGAACATCTGAAAATATTTTTTAAAAACATCCCAGCATTAACACTGCAAACGAGAAAAACAAAACAAACTTCCATCCTCCTTCCAAACACTCTAAACACTTGCAGGCAGGTCCTGGTAAGAAGCGACAAAATGAAAAGAGCATTAGAATCTCCTTATGAGGGTCCTTTCAAGGTAATACGAACACTACGAAAACAATTTATTATCAAAAAAGGTGAAAAAACATTGTCAGTCGCCATAGATCGATCGAATTAAACCATTCCAAGCCGAATAGGCTGTCAGTGTCATTACCTGTCAAACTGGTCCGCTGCGCTGGGAAGGGGGTGATGTAGCGTACAGAAAGTAGATGGCGATAGGCTCCAAAGTAATGCTAGTGGTGCACAGATGGCGCCTAAACTAAGAGGAAGAAAAGGAAGAGGTTATTGGAGTAGAAAGAAAATTGTAAATTAGACAGAAGGAGAACGTGAGTTAGCGAAGAGTGCCAAAAAGTTCTGTCGTAAAATTAAATTAAACTTTTAACTAATTGATCCGATCTCACAATAAATAAAATTGAATTTTGTTAATTATAAAAATACATCGAAGCGTTTCATTTAAATTCAATATGTGTGTGTATGGTTAGTTGCAACTTGGATGATAATAATGTTTTGGACCCGATATGTGGCGCTGTTGTCGATCTAATAGAAACTCAACAGATATCAATGAAACTTTGAATGTGTGTAAGGGTGCTTGCAACTTGGATGATAATAGTTTTTTGGACCCGATAGGTGGCGCTGTTGTCGACCTACTAGAAACTCAACCGATTTCAATGAAACTTTATGTGTGTGTATGTTTGGTTGCAACTTGGATGATAATAGTGTGTTGGACCCGATAGGTGGCTCTGTTGTCGATCTACTAGAAACTCAACCGATATTAATGAAACTTCGTATGTGTGCATGGTTGGTTTTAACTTGGAAGATAATAGTGTTTTGGACCCGATAGGTGGCGCTGTTGTCGATCTACTAGAAACTCAACCGATATCAATGAAACTTTATGTGTGTGTATGTTTGGTTGCAACTTGGATGATAATAGTGTGTTGGACCCGATAGGTGGCGCTGTTGTCGATCTACTAGAAACTCAACCGATATCAACGAAACTTTATGTGTGTGTATGGTTGGTTTTAACTTGGATGATAATAGTGTTTTAGACCCGATAGGTGGCGCTGTTGTCGATCTACTAGAAACTCAACCGATATCAATGAAACTTTGTGTGTGTGGATGGTTGGTTGCAACTTGGATGATAGTAGTGTTTTGGACCCGAAAGGTGGAGCTGTTGTTGATCTACTAGAAAGTCAACCGATATCAATGAAACTCTGTATGTGTGTATGGTTGGTTGCAACTTGGATGATGATACTGTTTTGGACCCGATAGGTGGCGCTGTTGTCGACCTACTAGAAACTCAACCGATTTCAATGAAACTTTATGTGTGTGTATGTTTGGTTGCAACTTGGATGATAATAGTGTTTTGGACCCGATAGGTGGCGCTGTTGTCGATCTACTAGAAACTCAACCAATATCAATGAAACCTTATGTGTGTGTATGTTTGGTTGCAACTTGGAAGATAATAGTGTTTTGGACCCGATAGGTGGCGCTGTTGTCGATCTACTAGAAACTCAACCGATATCAACGAAACTTTATGTGTGTGTATGTTCGGTTGCAACTTGGATGATAATAGTGTTTTAGACCCGATAGGTGGCGCTGTTGTCGATCTAATAGAAACTCAACCGATTTCAATGAAACTTTATGTGTGCGTGTGTTTGGTAGCAACTTGGACGATAATAGTGTTTTGGACCCGATAGGTGGCGCAGTTGTCGATCTACTAGAAACTCAACCGATATCAATGAAACCTTATGTGTGTGTATGTTTGGTTACAACTTGGAAGATAATAGTGTTTTGGACCCGATAGGTGGCGCTGTTGTCGATCTACTAGAAACTCAACCGATATCAATGAAACTTTGTATGTGTGTATGGTTGGTTGCAACTTGGATGATTATAGCGTTTTGGACCCGATAGGTGGCGCAGTTGTCGATCTACTAGAAACTCAACCGATATCAATGAAACCTTATGTGTGTGTATGTTTGGTTGCAACTTGGATGATAATAGTGTTTTGGACCCGATAGGTGGCGCTGTTGTCGATCTACTAGTAACTCAACCGATATCAATGAAACTTTGTAAATGTGTATGTCTGGTTGCAACTTGGATGATAATAGTGTTTTGGACCCGATAGGTGGCGCTGTTGTCAATCTACTAAAAAATCTACCGATATCAATGAAACTTTGTATGTGTGTATGGTTGGTTGCAAGTTGGATGATAATAGTGTTTTGGACCCTATATGTGGCGCTGTTGTCGATCTACTAGAAACTCAACCGATATCAATGAAACTTTGTATATGTGTATAGTTGGTTGCAATTTGGATGATAATAGTGTTTTTGACCTGATATGTGGCGCTGTTGTCGATCTACTAGAAACTCAACCGATATCAATGAAACTTTGTATGTGTGTATGGTTGGTTGCAACTTGGATGATAGTAGTGTCTTCGACCCGATAGGTGTTTGGTTGCAACTTGGATGATAATAGTGTTTTGGACCCGATAGGTGGCGCTGTTGTCGATCTACTAGAAACTCAACCGATATCAATGAAACCTTATGTGTGCGTATGTTTGGTTGCAACTTGGATGATAGTAGTGTCTTCGACCCGATAGGTGGCGCTGTTGTCGTTCCACTAGAAACTCAACCGATATCAATGAAACTTTGTTTGTGTGTATGGTTTGTTGCAATTTGGATGATAATAGTGTTTTGGACCCGATAGGTGGCGCTGTTGTCGATCTACTAGAAACTCAACCGATATCAATGAAACTTTATGTGTGTGTGTGTTTGGTAGCAGCTTGGATGATAATAGTGTTTTGGACCCGATATGTGGCGCTGTTGTCGATCTACTAGAAACTCAACCGATATCAATGAAACTTTGTAAATGTGTTTGTTTGGTTGCAACTTGGATGATAATAGTGTTTTGGACCCGATAGGTGGCGCTGTTGTCGATCTACTAGAAACTCAACCGATATCAATGAAACTTTATGTGTGTGTGTGTTTGGTAGCAACTTGGATGATAATAGTGTTTTGGACCCGATAGGTGGCGCTGTTGTCGATCTACTAGAAACGCAACCGATATCAATGAAACTTTGTATGTGTGTATGGTTGGTTGCAACTTGGATGATAGTAGTGTCTTCGACCCGATAGGTGTTTGGTTGCAACTTGGATGATAATAGTGTTTTAGACCCGATAGGTGGCGCTGTTGTCGATCTAATAGAAACTCAACCGATTTCAATGAAACTTTATGTGTGCGTGTGTTTGGTAGCAACTTGGACGATAATAGTGTTTTGGACCCGATAGGTGGCGCTGTTGTCGATCTACTAGAAACGCAACCGATATCAATGAAACTTTATGTGTGTGTATGTTCGGTTGCAACTTGGATGATAATAGTGTTTTAGACCCGATAGGTGGCGCTGTTGTCGATCTAATAGAAACTCAACCGATTTCAATGAAACTTTATGTGTGCGTGTGTTTGGTAGCAACTTGGACGATAATAGTGTTTTGGACCCGATAGGTGGCGCAGTTGTCGACCTACTAGAAACTCAACCGATTTCAATGAAACTTTATGTGTGTGTATGTTTGGTTGCAGCTTGGATGATAATAGTGTTTTGGACCCGATAGGTGGCGCTGTTGTCGATCTACTAGAAACTCAACCGATATCAATGAAACCTTATGTGCGTGTATGTTTGGTTGCAACTTGGATGATAATAGTGTTTTGGACCCGATAGGTGGCGCTGTTGTCGATCTACTAGAAACGCAACCGATATCAATGAAACTTTGTATGTGTGTATGGTTGGTTGCAACTTGGATGATAGTAGTGTCTTCGACCCGATAGGTGTTTGGTTGCAACTTGGATGATAATAGTGTTTTGGACCTGATAGGTGGCGCTGTTGTCGATCTACTAGAAACTCAACCGATATCAATGAAACCTTATGTGTGCGTATGTATGGTTGCAACTTGGATGATAGTAGTGTCTTCGACCCGATAGGTGGCGCTGTTGTCGTTCCACTAGAAACTCAACCGATATCAATGAAACTTTGTATGTGTGTATGGTTGGTTGCAACTTGGATGATTATAGTGTTTTGGACCCGATAGGTGGCGCTGTTGTCGATCTACTAGTAACTCAACCGATATCAATGAAACTTTGTAAATGTGTTTGTTTGGTTGCAACTTGGATGATAATAGTGTTTTGGACCCGATAGGTGGCGCTGTTGTCGATCTACTAGAAACTCAACCGATATCAATGAAACCTTATGTGTGCGTATGTTTGGTTGCAACTTGGATGATAGTAGTGTCTTCGACCCGATAGGTAGCGCTGTTTTTGTTCCACTAGAAACTCAACCGATATCAATGAAACTTTGTATGTGTGTATGGTTGGTTGCAACTTGGATGATAATAGTGTTTTGGACCCGATATGTGGCGCTGTTGTCGATCTAGTAGAAACTCAACCGATATCAATGAAACTTTGTTTGTGTGTATGGTTTGTTGCAATTTGGATGATAATAGTGTTTCTGACCTGATATGTGGCGCTGTTGTCGATCTACTAGAAACTCAACCGATATCAATGAAACTTTGTATGTGTGTATGGTTGGTTGCAACTTGGATGATTATAGTGTTTTGGACCCGATAGGTGGCGCTGTTTTCGATCTACTAGTAACTCAACCGATATCAATGAAACTTTGTAAATGTGTTTGTTTGGTTGCAACTTGGGTGAAAATAGTGTTTTGGACCCGATATGTGGCGCTGTTGTCGATCTACTAGAAACTCAACCGATATCAATGAAACTTTGTATGTGTGTATAGTTGGTTGCAATTTGGATGATAATAGTGTTTTTGACCTGATATGTGGCGCTGTTGTCGATCTACTAGAAACTCAACCGATATCAATGAAACTTTGTATGTGTGTATGGTTGGTTGCAACTTGGATGATTATAGTGTTTTGGACCCGATAGGTGGCGCTGTTGTCGATCTACTAGTAACTCAACCGATATCAATGAAACTTTGTAAATGTGTTTGTTTGGTTGCAACTTGGATGATAATAGTGTTTTGGACCCGATAGGTGGCGCTGTTGTCGATCTACTAGAAACTCAACCGATATCAATGAAACCTTATGTGTGCGTATGTTTGGTTGCAACTTGGATGATAGTAGTGTCTTCGACCCGATAGGTAGCGCTGTTTTTGTTCCACTAGAAACTCAACCGATATCAACGAAACTTTGTATGTGTGTATGGTTGGTTGCAACTTGGATGATAATAGTGTTTTGGACCCGATATGTGGCGCTGTTGTCGACCTACTAGAAACTCAACCGATATCTATGAAACTTTGTATGTGTGTATGGTTTGTTGCAATTTGGATGATAATAGTGTTTCTGACCTGATATGTGGCGCTGTTGTCGATCTACTAGAAACTCAACCGATATCAATGAAACTTTGTATGTGTGTATGGTTGGTTGCAACTTGGATGATAGTAGTGTTGAGTTTCTAGTAGATCGACAACAGCGCCACATATCGGGTCCAAAACACTATTATCATCCAAGTTGCAACCAACCATACACACATACAAAGTTTCATTGATATCGGTTGAGTTTCTAGTGGAACGACAACAGCGCCACCTATCGGGTCGAAGACACTATTATCTTCCAAGTTGGAATCAAACATACACACGCATAAGGTTTCATTGATATCGGTTGAGTTTCTAGTAGATCGACAACAGCGCCACATATCGGGTCCAAAACACTATTATCATCCAAGTTGCAACCGAACATACACACACATGAAGTTTTATTGAAATTGGTTAAGTTTCTATTAGGTCGACAATAGCGCCACCTATCGGGTCTAAAACACTATTATCATCCAAGTTGCAACCGAACATACACACACATAAAGTTTCATTGATATCGGTTGAGTTTCTAGTAGATCGACAACAGCGCCACCTATCGGGTCCAAAACACTATTATTGTTGCAACGCAACATGAAACAAAACCACAACCAACATCAACAATTACACCCGCATTGCAATTTCCATAGAAACTAATTTTATGCACTCGTACACAAAATCCGACGGCATAACACAAAGCCGACGGCAAAACGCATTGTAGGTACACGCATAGCATATTTTTACCTAATACCCAAATTAGTGCCAAAATTGGGAGATCATAAAAAAAGGACCATTACCCAATGCACTCGAGGAAATGGTATCGTGGGGGAGGTCTTGCAGCGAAAGTGCATACAAAAAAAATTAGTCGTTTTTGGCAGTTTAGATCCGCCCACTCATCTGCACTCCCAGCATTTACAATCGATGCGTGTATGTGTGTGTTTGGTGACGATCTCTCACGTTGGCAAAGGCAAAACACACTGTGCGGTGGAAGAGGCGGGGACAATGCTGTGCATTTGGCTTTTGCCAAGAAAAATCCGCAATCCCAAGGGGTCAACGATCTCAGAAAATCGGAAACGGCAAAATCAGCTGGATGCAGAGGTTTCTTTTGACCGAAGAAGAGGCGATAGATGTCAGTTTCCAATTATCAAGCAAAAAGATCAAGTCAGAATAAAATTTGAATTTTCGCAAACGTTGAGTCTGATTCTTTTTTTTTGTGTTCTTTCGCATGTAACATATATACTGCGCGCAGGAATTTCGGTGAAGTTATAATCCTTCATTCGGCATTTTTTTCTTTTTTTTCTTCGAGTGTCCTTGCGATACATTTGGTCCTTCGAGCCGGATTTAAGGATTACGGAATCCTCGACAGGATCAGTGCAAAAACAATAAATTAAAAAGTGTGCACTATCATCGCTTTTAAGCAACGAGTGTAACTTCACCTTTTTTTGTGCGTCGTGATCGCGTAAAGGACATTACCTCTGTCGGTCGGTGTATAACTTCAACAACTACATAGTCGGTGTATGTCCACGGTGTATTTCCTGGATCGGGATCTTCGGAAGCTGGTGCATCAGAGTGGAAGAACTATTGGAGCAACGCTTTAAGTACAGGTGTGTGGCATTTTTCTTATAATATACTGTTAAAATTAAATCACAGATCTTCAGTGATCTAATTAATCTCGTGTGTGTTGTGTTTACGAGTTCTAAGGGGTGTTTTATTTTTTCGTTCTTCAATTTAAATCGTTGGCTAAATCATGAGCAAGGGCAAGATTTCCAATTTAATCGACGTTATTCAAACAATTGCGCAAGAAGTAAATGCTGATTATAAGGCATATGCAAATTTAGAATCATCAAAGAAATCTGTGCATATGAATGAGGCGCGTTTATTGAATTTGGAGGCATCATTTGATGAAGCTAGGACAATTCATCAAAAAATTGTTGGGGCCCCTAGTGAGGAGGCAAAGGTCATGTATATGGAAAGTTTAACTTTTCACAAATTAAAGGAACTGTTCTTCCAATATTCATGTGAATTGAAGGAACAGTTAGCAACCACCGATACAAGTATTCACAACAACTCAGTAATCGGTTCAAAGACACCGTCGGTCGAATTAAAACTCCCCCCTATGAAAATTCCCACCTTTGATGGTTCACTACAAATGTGGCCAGAATTCAAGGGATTGTTCGAAGGATTGGTGAACAAAAATTCATCGATATCCGATGCACACAAGCTACAGTATTTAAATCTGTATTTTGAATCTGCATGGGCGCTACTCGTTAAGCGGTTTCAAAATGTTCGTTTGTTAAAGGATAATCAATTCAAATTGCTTTTTAATCAACCACCGCTTACACAGGAATCACCCGACGATCTCAAATTGCTGTTGGACACAACCAACGAAGCTAAACAATCGCTCAAAAATCTTGGAGTGTCCGTGGAATCATGGGAAGACGTTCTCATTTTTCATACAGTGCAGAAACTTCCGTTTGCCACTCGAGGACAGTGGGAATCCCACATTTCGACCTATGTCGATTATCCTACTTACAACGTTCTTGAGGATTTCATTTTAACGAGAGCAAGAACCTTGGAGGTGATTGGCCAATCGCCATCAGGTTGCAATCAACCTAAAACTAAAAAATTTACGTCGAGCACAATTCGTGCAAATAACGCTACTATCCTGAAGTGTTCAATGTGTCAGGGATCGCATTCCATTCGGAATTGCTTTAAGTTCAAGGCATTAAACACAAGGAAAAGGCAGGAGATTGTAAAGAAACGAAAATTATGTTTCAACTGTTTGTCAAACTCGCATTTTACGCAAAATTGTACAAGCACCTTTACGTGTTCTACGTGCCATCAAAGGCATCATTCATTACTGCACGCAAATGAACCAGTCAATGCAATGCATGCTAATGAGTTAATGCCACCAAGAGCTGTTCCACCACCCGTTGAAACAGCCTCCTCTTTAACCCAACCCCATCAATCGGAAACATCAGAGATCCCAACATCCTCAAACGGAACTGCTTCAGTGTACAATGCGTTTACAGCCGAAAACAAGCAATCACATGTTCTTCTGGCTACGGCCCTTATCAAGGTTCTAACAACCGCGGGCCAACCATTGCTACTGCGAGCGCTTTTGGATCCTGGATCTGAGGCGTCATTCATTACAGAGTCGGCGGCTCAGTTGCTAGATTTAAAAAGGGAAAGGAGCTGCGTAAATATCTTAGGCGTAGGGGAAGCCAAAACAGGCACCTCACACTACAAAGTTTCTCTCACGATATTTTCAAACGTAAACGAGAACTTTAGCCTACAGCTGAATGCACTGGTCCTGCCTAAACTCACAGCTAGGCTACCTATGCACTCTTTTAAGCTTTCTAATTGGAGTCACATCCACAACATTGAACTTGCTGATCCTACGTTCAACAAGCCAAGCAAAATCGATATTTTACTTGGCAGTGATGTTTATCCGTCCATTCTCCTTGAGGGCATAATGAAGGGAGAACCAGGGACTCCTATGGCTCAAAGGACGGAATTTGGATGGGTACTCTCTGGAGGTACAGCAGCCATCAACAATTCAAGTAAGAATATAACAACTCTCCACATAAAGACTGAAGATCAAGCATTGGAGCGATTGCTGCTCAAGTTTTGGGAACTTGAAGAAGTGCCAAAGAGGAAGTTGTTATCATCAGAAGAAGAGACATGCGAAACTCACTTTTGCAGAACGCATCAGCGTCAATTGGACGGCAAGTATGTAGTTCAACTTCCCTTTAAAGAAGGCACACGTCCATTGATAGGTCATTCGGACAGATCAGCGTTAGTTAGGCTCCTGCAACTCGAAAGAAAATTTCAAAGACAGCCATCATTCTATGAGGAGTATAAAAGGGTCATCAACGAATACCAGGAGTTAGGACACATGTCGGAGATCGTTCCCATAGAACTATCCGGACCTCATTATTACGTTCCCCACCACGCAGTGATGAAGGAATCAAGCTCAACCACAAAGATGCGGATCGTTTTTGACGCTTCCTGCAAGTCGTCGGATGGCACGTCCCTTAATGACCATCTGTTCGTAGGCCCAAGGTTGCAGGATGACATTTTTGATCATATTGCTCGATTCAGGTTACACAAAATCGCCTTTGTAGCGGACATCAATAAAATGTATAGGCAAATTTGGGTTCCGCCAGCAGATTCATCATACCAACTCATTTTGTGGAGAGAAGTAGACGGTGAAGAAATAAAAACATACCGCCTTAACACGGTCACATTCGGCACCGCCTCCGCACCATATTTAGCGATTCGTACGCTGCAGCAACTTGCGGCCGATGAGCGGGATGACTACCCAATTGCATCGAAAATTGCTCTCAGGAACTTTTATGTGGACGATGTGATTCATGGAGCAGACTCTGAACCAGAAGCCATAGAGATGCAGCAGCAACTCAGAAATATGTTGAATCGTGGAGGCTTTCCACTGCGAAAATGGGCAAGCAACTCTGAGAAGTTCTTGGCGTCCATTCCAGAAGAGGATAGAGAGGTACAGGTACCACTCTCATTCGACGAGGGAAATGCGGTTAAAACGCTAGGGATCCAATGGCATCCCGCAAAGGACACGTTAACCTTCAAAGTGTCACTACACGATTCGAAGAAAACTACAAAACGAACCATCCTATCAGACATTGCGCGGCTGTACGACCCAATGGGTTGGATTTCGCCCTGTGTTATTTTGGGCAAGATCATAATGCAAGAGATCTGGAAAGAGAACCAAACGTGGGATTCTGAACTCCCATCAACAATCCTTTCTGCGTGGCATAGCCTCAGAACTGAGCTTAACGCACTCAACGCTATTGAGATTCCTCGTTGGATAAATTTCACAAAGAAGTCACAAATCGAAATCCACGGGTTCTGCGATGCGTCGGAGAAGGCGTATGCGGCCGTAGTATATCTTAGAGTTATTACCGGAAATACAGAAGTAACTAATTTGATCGCGTCGAAGACCAGGGTTGCGCCGCTCAAGGTTAAATCACTGGCAAGGTTGGAGCTTTGTGGGGCACAACTCCTAGCACACTTACTGGTTCACACAGTGAAGACGATGGGACTCGAAGCGGCAAAAATCTTTGCTTGGTGCGACGCGAAAATCACACTGGCGTGGATAAAGACGGCTCCATACAGTCGAACAACATTTGTTGCCAACAGAGTTGCAGATATTCAGGAGCTTACAGATCCTAAGTGCTGGAACTACGTCCCGTCTAAGGAAAACCCGGCAGACATTGCGTCTAGAGGACTCTTTCCAAAGGATCTTGTCAAGGAAAATAAATGGTGGCATGGTCCTGAATTCATGAAGACGTTCGATGAGCGTCTCCATCAACCATACGAAATTGCATCGACGGATCTTGAAACAAAACCATCAGAAATTTCAAGAACCAAAAATGATTTGTTCGCATCTGGGTACCCCATAAAAAACATTTTTCAGCTCTGCGTACACTTCAATGCCTTCGAAATTAACACACTTTTCAATCGTTTTTCCTCGTTGAAGCGTTTGGTCAAGGCCACAGCATATTGGCTTAGGTTTTTCAGTAATTTGCGATTTAAAGCAAAAATGGTGTCCACTCGTGTGTCTGGAGCACTGTCAGATAACGAAATCTATGCAGCCCAAACACGATTGATAACCATCATTCAGCAAGAAGTTTTTTCTGAAGAAATCTCGAAGATAACCAAAGGCGAACCGGTCTCAAAAGGGAGCAAATTAGCAAGACTTTTACCAATAATCGACGAGAAAGGAGTACTGCGAGTCGGGGGTCGATTGGAGAACGCAGAGTTGCCCTATTCGCAGCAGCATCCAATCATACTGCCGTCACAGAATGTCCTGACGTCACTCATAGTACATGAAGCGCACATGAAGACGCTGCATGGCGGACAACAACTGATGATGGCAACACTTCGCTCGGAATATTGGATACTGCAACTCAAAGCTAGCGTCAAAAAATGCATCCATAGTTGTTTAAAATGTTATAGGTACAAGGCAAGGGAAATGCAACAACAAATGGGTAATTTGCCAGCGCTACGAGTCAATCCGGCTCGACCGTTTTCAACATCGGGGGTGGACTATGCAGGTCCTGTTCAGATTAAAGCCTGGAAGGGACGATGCAACAAGATCAGTAAGGCATACATAGCAATTTTCGTCTGCTTATGTACAAAAGCAGTACACCTCGAGCTTGTTAGCGACTATACAACCTCCGCATTTCTGGCGGCGTTCAAACGTTTCACTGCGCGCCGTGGAATTTGTACAAATATCTACAGCGATTGTGGAACTAATTTTAAGGGGGCTGCAAACATTCTGGAATCAGAAAAATCCCACATAACTAGGCATTGGACAGATGACATCGCGCAACAGATGCAATCCAATGGCACAACATGGCATTTTAATCCACCTGCTGCTCCGCATTTCGGCGGACTGTGGGAAGCAGGCGTCAAATCCATGAAATACCATCTGAAGCGGATAATAGGTCATTACACTCTTACATTTGAAGAGTATGCAACGGTCTTGACACAAGTTGAAGCCTGCCTCAATTCGCGTCCACTTTGTCCGGTAACTGAAGATCCAGAGGATCTCTCAATTTTGACACCAGGACATTTCCTGATTGGGGCACCGCTAAACACTGCACCCGAAAGGAACCTAATTGAAGTCAGACAAAATCACCTGGATAGATGGCAGCTTATGCAGAAAATTCAACAAGACATCTGGAAAAAATGGCAGTCAGAATACTTGGCTCGACTACAACACCGTCCAAAATGGCTCACACCAAGTGCTAACCTCCAGATAGGAGATCTAGTACTCTTACTTGATGAACAAACACCTCCCACCTTGTGGCGACTTGGAAGAATTACAGCGACGCATCCTGGAACAGACGGAAAGGTTCGTGTGGTCACAATCAAGACCGCATCAACATCATTAAAGCGTCCTATAACTAAGCTTTGTCGGTTACCAATGCTCAACGAATAAAACGACACTTGCGCACGCCCACCCACACACACACACAATAACAAAAAAACCTCAGCTCACAACTAATTGAATAATTACGTAATTTACAATGAATTTAATAAATCTAATCTAACACCTAACCTATACATAGCTTATTATTGCCACACACTATTCACGACACCTATCACTTTTCTCGTTTTCATGTACTCACCCGCACACTTCGAGGAGATCATGAAAAAAAAAATCACCTGGAACCATCTCGCAACATACATCTGTAATCGAAGCGCAAGCTCAACCATGGAAAACCGATGATAAGCAGACAACCTCCGACCTCTGTCATTCCCATATTCAGTGGCCCGGCAGAATGTTGCAACGCAACATGAAACAAAACCACAACCAACATCAACAATTACACCCGCATTGCAATTTCCATAGAAACTAATTTTATGCACTCGTACACAAAATCCGACGGCATAACACAAAGCCGACGGCAAAACGCATTGTAGGTACACGCATAGCATATTTTTACCTAATACCCAAATTAGTGCCAAAATTGGGAGATCATAAAAAAAGGACCATTACCCAATGCACTCGAGGAAATGGTATCGTGGGGGAGGTCTTGCAGCGAAAGTGCATACAAAAAAAATGAGTCGTTTTTGGCAGTTTAGATCCGCCCACTCATCTGCACTCCCAGCATTTACAATCGATGCGTGTATGTGTGTGTTTGGTGACGATCTCTCACGTTGGCAAAGGCAAAACACACTGTGCGGTGGAAGAGGCGGGGACAATGCTGTGCATTTGGCTTTTGCCAAGAAAAATCCGCAATCCCAAGGGGTCAACGATCTCAGAAAATCGGAAACGGCAAAATCAGCTGGATGCAGAGGTTTCTTTTGACCGAAGAAGAGGCGATAGATGTCAGTTTCCAATTATCAAGCAAAAAGATCAAGTCAGAATAAAATTTGAATTTTCGCAAACGTTGAGTCTGATTCTTTTTTTTTGTGTTCTTTCGCATGTAACATATATACTGCGCGCAGGAATTTCGGTGAAGTTATAATCCTTCATTCGGCATTTTTTTCTTTTTTTTCTTCGAGTGTCCTTGCGATACAATTATCTTCCAAGTTGCAATCAAACATACACACACATAAGGTTTCATTGATATCGGTTGAGTTTCTAGTAGATCGACAACAGCGCCACCTATCGGGTCCAAAACACTATTATCATCCAAGCTGCAACCAAACATACACACACATAAAGTTTCATTGAAATCGGTTGAGTTTCTAGTAGGTCGACAACAGCGCCACCTATCGGGTCCAAAACACAATCATCATCCAAGTTGCAACCAACCATACACACGTACAAAGTTTCATTGATATCGGTTGACTTTCTAGTAGATCGACAACAGCGCCACCTATCGGGTCTAAAACACTATTATCATCCAAGTTGCAACCGAACATACACACACATAAAGTTTCATTTATATCGGTTGAGTTTCTAGTATATCGACAACAGCGCCACCTATCGGGTCCAAAACACTATTATCTTCGAAGTTGCAACCAACCATACACACATACGAAGTTTCATTGATATCGGTTGAGTTTCTAGTAGGTCGACAACAGCGCCACCTATCGGGTCCAAAACACTATTATCATCCAAGTTGCAACCAAACATACACATTTACAAAGTTTCATTGATATCGGTTGAGTTTCTAGTAGATCGACAACAGAGTCACCTATCGGGTCCAAAACACTTTTATCGTCCAAGTTGCAACCAAACACCTATCGGGTCGAAGACACTACTATCATCCAAGTTGCAACCAACCATACACACATACAAAGTTTCATTGATATCGGTTGAGTTTCTAGTAGGTCGACAACAGCGCCACCTATCGGGTCCAAAACACTATTATCATCCAAGTTGCAACCAACCATACACACATACAAAGTTTCATTGATATCTGTTGAGTTTCTAGTAGATCGACAACAGCGCCACCTATCGGGTCCAAAACACTATTATCATCCAAGTTGCAACCAACCATACACACATACGAAGTTTCATTGATATCGGTTGAGTTTCTAGTACGTCGACAACAAGCAAATCATTGGAGACCGTGTGGCGATTACAGAAGGTTAAACGCAATCACGACACCAGACAGGTACCCGTTACCACACATACACGATTTCACCACAATACTCCAAGGCGCTACGGTATTCTCAAAAATTGACCTGGTACGCGCATACCACCACATTCCAATGGCGCAAGACGACGTCCTTAAAACAGCTGTTATCACACCATACCATACGTTCCCAAAGAAAAGAGGAAACCTATTTTTCACGCAATACATTCTCTCACAGACCCCGGAATCAGGGCATCACGAAAGAAAATCGCAAAAATGTACTTCTGGCCGAGAATGAACCACGAAATAAACACATGGGCAAAAAACTGTGCTGCCTGCCAGAAAGAGAAAGTGCAAAAACACACCAAATCACCAACCGATCAGATAATGGTTCCGGCAGGTAGATTCCAACACATTCACATAGACATCGTAGGTCCGCTGCCTCCATCTAACGACTACAAATACTTACTAACAATAGTAGATAGATTCTCCAGATGGCCCGAGGCCTATCCCATTATCCCATTAGGGACATAACTGCGGAAACGATCGCAAGGACATACGTCCACGAGCACGTTGCTCGTTTCGGGGTGCCGAACACAATCTCACACAAGGCTCACAATTCGAGTCTAAGCTGTTCAGTGAACTGACAAAATTTCTCGGCACCACACGCATTCGCACCACAGCCTACCACCCACAGGCTAATGGCATGGTGGAAAGGTTCCATCGTCAATTAAAAACGTCAATACGGGCCTCTGGAGACAAAATAAACTGGTCACATGCACTTCCTTTAATCCTTCTCGGAATTCGCACGACCGTCAAAGAGGACATACAGCATTCACCGTCCGAACTCCTATACGGAGAAAATATTAAAGTGCCACAAGATTTTTCTTCATCGAACACAGATCATGCTAACGAATTCAACTTTGTGGAACATCTGAAAATATTTTTTAAAAACATCCCAGCATTAACACTGCAAACGAGAAAAACAAAACAAACTTCCATCCTCCTTCCAAACACTCTAAACACTTGCAGGCAGGTCCTGGTAAGAAGCGACAAAATGAAAAGAGCATTAGAATCTCCTTATGAGGGTCCTTTCAAGGTAATACGAACACTACGAAAACAATTTATTATCAAAAAAGGTGAAAAAACATTGTCAGTCGCCATAGATCGATCGAATTAAACCATTCCAAGCCGAATAGGCTGTCAGTGTCATTACCTGTCAAACTGGTCCGCTGCGCTGGGAAGGGGGTGATGTAGCGTACAGAAAGTAGATGGCGATAGGCTCCAAAGTAATGCTAGTGGTGCACAGATGGCGCCTAAACTAAGAGGAAGAAAAGGAAGAGGTTATTGGAGTAGAAAGAAAATTGTAAATTAGACAGAAGGAGAACGTGAGTTAGCGAAGAGTGCCAAAAAGTTCTGTCGTAAAATTAAATTAAACTTTTAACTAATTGATCCGATCTCACAATAAATAAAATTGAATTTTGTTAATTATAAAAATACATCGAAGCGTTTCATTTAAATTCAATATGTGTGTGTATGGTTAGTTGCAACTTGGATGATAATAATGTTTTGGACCCGATATGTGGCGCTGTTGTCGATCTAATAGAAACTCAACAGATATCAATGAAACTTTGAATGTGTGTAAGGGTGCTTGCAACTTGGATGATAATAGTTTTTTGGACCCGATAGGTGGCGCTGTTGTCGACCTACTAGAAACTCAACCGATTTCAATGAAACTTTATGTGTGTGTATGTTTGGTTGCAACTTGGATGATAATAGTGTGTTGGACCCGATAGGTGGCTCTGTTGTCGATCTACTAGAAACTCAACCGATATTAATGAAACTTCGTATGTGTGTATGGTTGGTTTTAACTTGGATGATAATAGTGTTTTAGACCCGATAGGTGGCGCTGTTGTCGATCTACTAGAAACTCAACCGATATCAATGAAACTTTGTGTGTGTGTATGGTTGGTTGCAACTTGGATGATAGTAGTGTTTTGGACCCGATAGGTGGAGCTGTTGTCGATCTACCAGAAAGTCAACCGATATCAATGAAACTCTGTATGTGTGTATGGTTGGTTGCAACTTGGATGATGATACTGTTTTGGACCCAATAGGTGGCGCTGTTGTCGACCTACTAGAAACTCAACCGATTTCAATGAAACTTTATGTGTGTGTATGTTTGGTTGCAACTTGGATGATAATAATGTTTTGGACCCGATAGGTGGCGCTGTTGTCGATCTACTAGGATCTCAACCAATATCAATGAAACCTTATGTGTGTGTATGTTTGGTTGCAACTTGGAAGATAATAGTGTTTTGGACCCGATAGGTGGCGCTGTTGTCGATCTACTAGAAACTCAACCGATATCAACGAAACTTTATGTGTGTGTATGTTCGGTTGCAACTTGGATGATAATAGTGTTTTAGACCCGATAGGTGGCGCTGTTGTCGATCTAATAGAAACTCAACCGATTTCAATGAAACTTTATGTGTGCGTGTGTTTGGTAGCAACTTGGACGATAATAGTGTTTTGGACCCGATAGGTGGCGCAGTTGTCGATCTACTAGAAACTCAACCGATATCAATGAAACCTTATGTGTGTGTATGTTTGGTTGCAAATTGGAAGATAATAGTGTTTTGGACCCGATAGGTGGCGCTGTTGTCGATCTACTAGAAACTCAACCGATATCAATGAAACTTTGTATGTGTGTATGGTTGGTTGCAACTTGGATGATTATAGCGTTTTGGACCCGATAGGTGGCGCAGTTGTCGATCTACTAGAAACTCAACCGATATCAATGAAACCTTATGTGTGTGTATGTTTGGTTGCAACTTGGATGCTAATAGTGTTTTGGACCCGATAGGTGGCGCTGTTGTCGATCTACTAGTAACTCAACCGATATCAATGAAACTTTGTAAATGTGTATGCTTGGTTGCAACTTGGATGATAATAGTGTTTTTGACCCGATAGGTGGCGCTGTTGTCAAACTACTAGAAACTCAACCGATATCAATGAAACTTTGTGTGTGTGTATGTTTGGTTACAACTTGGATGATAATAATGTTTTGGACCCGATAGGTGGCGATGTTGTCGATCTACTATGATAGTAGTGTCTTCGACCCGATAGGTGGCGCTGTTGTTTTTCCAATAGAAACTCAACCGATATCAATGGAACTTTGTATGTGTGTATAGTTGGTTGCATCTTGGATGATAATTGTGTTTTGGACCCGACAGGTGGCGCTGTTGTCGATCTACAAGAAACTCAACCGATATCAATGAAACTTTGTATGTGTGTATGGTTGGTTGTAACTTGGATGATGATAAAGTTTTGGACCCGATAGGTGGCGCTTTTGTCGATCTACTAGAAACTCAACCGACATCAATGAAACTTTGTATGTGTGTATGGTTGGTTTCAACTTGGATGATAATAGTGTTTTGGACCCGATAGGTGGCGCTGTTGTCGACCTACTAGAAACTCAACCGATATCAATGAAACTTTGTATGTGTGTATGGTTGGTTGCAGCTTCGATGATAGTAGTGTCTTCGACCCGATAGGTGGCGCTGTTGTCGACCTACTAGAAACTCAACCGATTTCAATGAAACTTTATGTGTGTGTATGTTTGGTTTGCAACTTGGATGATAATAGTGTTTTGGACCCGATAGGTGGCGCTGTTGTCGACCTACTTGGATGATAGTAGTTTCTTCGATCCGATAGGTGGCGCTGTTGTTGTTCCACTAGAAACTCAACCGATATCAATGAAACTTTGTATGTGTGTATGTTTGGTTGCAACTTGGATGATGATAGTGTTTTGGACCCGATAGGTGGCGCTGTTGTCGATCTACTAGAAACTCATCGGTTGAGTTTCTATGAGATCGACAACAGCGCCACCTATCGGGTCCAAAACACTTTTATCGTCCAAGTTGCAACCAAACATACACACACATAAAGTTTCATTGATATCGGTTGAGTTTCTAGTAGAATGACAACAGCGCCACCTATCGGGTCCAAAACTATATTATCATACAAGTTGCAACCAACCATACACACATACAAAGTTTCAATGATATCGGTTGAGTTTCTAGTAGATCGACAACAGCGCCACCTATCGGGTCCAAAACATTATTATCATCCAAGATGCAACCAACCATACACACATACGAAGTTTGTGTTGAGTTGAGTTTCACACACAAAGTTTCATTGATATAGGTTGAGTTTCTAGTAGATCGACAACAGCTCCACCTATCGGGTCCAAAACACTACTATCATCCACGTTGCAACCAACCATACACACACACAAAGTTTCATTGATATCTGTTGGGTTTCTAGTAGATCGACAACAGCGCCACCTATCGGGTTTAAAACACTATTATCATCCAAGTTGCAACCAACCATACACACATACAAAGTTTCATTGATATCGGTTGAGTTTCTAGTGGAACGACAACAGCGCCACCTATCGGGTCGAAGACACTACTATCATCCAAGTTGCAACCAAACATACGCACACATAAGGTTTCATTGATATCGGTTGAGTTTCTAGTAGATCGACAACAGCGCCACCTATCGGGTCCAAAACACTATTATCATCCAAGTTGCTAGCAAACACACACACACATAAAGTTTCATTCAAGTTTGGATGATGATAGTGTTTTGGACCCGATAGGTGGCGCTGTTGTCGATCTACTAGGAACTCATCGGTTGAGTTTCTATGAGATCGACAACAGCGCCACCTATCGGGTCCAAAACACTTTTATCGTCCAAGTTGCAACCAAACATACACACACATAAAGTTTCATTGATATCGGTTGAGTTTCTAGTAGAATGACAACAGCGCCACCTATCGGGTCCAAAACTATATTATCATGCAAGTTGCAATCAACCATACACACATACAAAGTTTCAATGATATCGGTTGAGTTTCTAGTAGATCGACAACAGCGCCACCTATCGGGTCCAAAACATTATTATCATCCAAGATGCAACCAACCATACACACATACGAAGTTTGTGTTGAGTTGAGTTTCACACACAAAGTTTCATTGATATAGGTTGAGTTTCTAGTAGATCGACAACAGCTCCACCTATCGGGTCCAAAACACTACTATCATCCACGTTGCAACCAACCATACACACACACAAAGTTTCATTGATATCTGTTGGGTTTCTAGTAGATCGACAACAGCGCCACCTATCGGGTTTAAAACACTATTATCATCCAAGTTGCAACCAACCATACACACATACAAAGTTTCATTGATATCGGTTGAGTTTCTAGTGGAACGACAACAGCGCCACCTATCGGGTCGAAGACACTACTATCATCCAAGTTGCAACCAAACATACGCACACATAAGGTTTCATTGATATCGGTTGAGTTTCTAGTAGATCGACAACAGCGCCACCTATCGGGTCCAAAACACTATTATCATCCAAGTTGCTAGCAAACACACACACACATAAAGTTTCATTGAAATCGGTTTAGTTTCTATTAGATCGACAACAGCGCCACCTATCGGGTCTAAAACACTATTATCATCCAAGTTGCAACCGAACATACACACACATAAAGTTTCATTGATATCGGTTGAGTTTCTAGTAGATCGACAACAGCGCCACCTATCGGGTCCAAAACACTATTATCATCCAAGTTGCAACCAAACATACACACACATAAAGTTTCATTGAAATCGGTTGAGTTTCTAGTAGGTCGACAACAGCGTGTGTGTATGTTCGGTTGCAACTTGGATGATAATAGTGTTTTAGACCCGATAGGTGGCGCTGTTGTCGATCTAATAGAAACTCAACCGATTTCAATGAAACTTTATGTGTGCGTGTGTTTGGTAGCAACTTGGACGATAATAGTGTTTTGGACCCGATAGGTGGCGCAGTTGTCGATCTACTAGAAACTCAACCGATATCAATGAAACCTTATGTGTGTGTATGTTTGGTTGCAAATTGGAAGATAATAGTGTTTTGGACCCGATAGGTGGCGCTGTTGTCGATCTACTAGAAACTCAACCGATATCAATGAAACTTTGTATGTGTGTATGGTTGGTTGCAACTTGGATGATTATAGCGTTTTGGACCCGATAGGTGGCGCAGTTGTCGATCTACTAGAAACTCAACCGATATCAATGAAACCTTATGTGTGTGTATGTTTGGTTGCAACTTGGATGCTAATAGTGTTTTGGACCCGATAGGTGGCGCTGTTGTCGATCTACTAGTAACTCAACCGGTATCAATGAAACTTTGTAAATGTGTATGTTTGGTTGCAACTTGGATGATAATAGTGTTTTGGACCCGATAGGTGGCGCTGTTGTCGATCTACTAGAAACCCAACAGATATCAATGAAACTTTGTGTGTGTCTATGTTTGGTTGCAACGTGGATGATAGTAGTGTTTTGGACCCGATAGGTGGAGCTGTTGTCGATCTACTAGAAACTTAACCTATATCAATGAAACTTTGTGTGTGAAACTCAACTCAACACAAACTTCGTATGTGTGTATGGTTGGTTGCATCTTGGATGATAATAATGTTTTGGACCCGATAGGTGGCGCTGTTGTCGATCTACTAGAAACTCAACCGATATCATTGAAACTTTGTATGTGTGTATGGTTGGTTGCAACTTGGATGATTATAGTGTTTTGGACCCGATAGGTGGCGCTGTTGTCATTCTACTAGAAACTCAACCGATATCAATGAAACTTTATGTGTGTGTATGTTTGGTTGCAACTTGGACGATAAAAGTGTTTTGGACCCGATAGGTGGCGCTGTTGTCGATCTCATAGAAACTCAACCGATATCAACGAAACTTCGTATGTGTGAATGGTTAGTTGCAACTTGGATGATAATAATGTTTTGGACCCGATAGGTGGCGCTGTTGTCGATCTACTAGAAACTCAACCGATATCAATGAAACTTTGTATGTATGTATGGTTGGCTGCAACTTCGATGATTGTAGTGTTTTGGACCCGATAGGTGGCGCTGCTGTCGATCTACTAGAAACTCAACCGATATCAATGAAACTTTGTATGTGTGTATGGTTGGTTGTAACTTGGATGATGATATAGTTTTGGACCCGATAGGTGGCGCAGTTGTCGATCTACTAGAAACTCAACCGATATCAATGAAACCTTATGTGTGTGTATGTTTGGTTGCAAATTGGAAGATAATAGTGTTTTGGACCCGATAGGTGGCGCTGTTGTCGATCTACTAGAAACTCAACCGATATCAATGAAACTTTGTATGTGTGTATGGTTGGTTGCAACTTGGATGATTATAGCGTTTTGGACCCGATAGGTGGCGCAGTTGTCGATCTACTAGAAACTCAACCGATATCAATGAAACCTTATGTGTGTGTATGTTTGGTTGCAACTTGGATGCTAATAGTGTTTTGGACCCGATAGGTGGCGCTGTTGTCGATCTACTAGTAACTCAACCGGTATCAATGAAACTTTGTAAATGTGTATGTTTGGTTGCAACTTGGATGATAATAGTGTTTTGGACCCGATAGGTGGCGCTGTTGTCAAACTACTAGAAACTCAACCGATATCAATGAAACTTTGTGTGTGTGTATGTTTGGTTACAACTTGGATGATAATAATGTTTTGGACCCGATAGGTGGCGATGTTGTCGATCTACTATGATAGTAGTGTCTTCGACCCGATAGGTGGCGCTGTTGTTGTTCCAATAGAAACTCAACCGATATCAATGAAACTTTGTATGTGTGTATAGTTGGTTGCATCTTGGATGATAATTGTGTTTTGGACCCGACAGGTGGCGCTGTTGTCGATCTACAAGAAACTCAACCGATATCAATGAAACTTTGTATGTGTGTATGGTTGGTTGTAACTTGGATGATGATATAGTTTTGGACCCGATAGGTGGCGCTGTTGTCGATCTACTAGAAACTCAACCGACATCAATGAAACTTTGTATGTGTGTATGGTTGGTTGCAACTTGGATGATAATAGTGTTTTGGACCCGATAGGTGGCGCTGTTGTCGACCTACTTGGATGATAGTAGTTTCTTCGATCCGATAGGTGGCGCTGTTGTTGTTCCACTAGAAACTCAACCGATATCAATGAAACTTTGTATGTGTGTATGTTTGGTTGCAACTTGGATGATGATAGTGTTTTGGACCCGATAGGTGGCGCTGTTGTCGATCTACTAGAAACTCATCCGATATCAATGAAACTTTGTGTGTGTGTATGGTTGGTTGCAACTTGTATGATAATATAGTTTTGGACCCGATAGGTGGCGCTGTTGTCGATCTACTAGAAACTCAACCGATATCAATGAAACTTTGAATGTGTGTATGGGTGCAACCAACGATACACACATACACACATAGTGTTTTGGACCCGATAGGTGGCGCTGCTGTCGATCTACTAGAAACTCAACCGATATCAATGAAACTTTGTGTGTGTGTATGTTTGGTTACAACTTGGATGATAATAATGTTTTGGACCCGATAGGTGGCGATGTTGTCGATCTACTATGATAGTAGTGTCTTCGACCCGATAGGTGGCGCTGTTGTTGTTCCAATAGAAACTCAACCGATATCAATGAAACTTTGTATGTGTGTATAGTTGGTTGCATCTTGGATGATAATTGTGTGTTTGGACCCGACAGGTGGCGCTGTTGTCGATCTACAAGAAACTCAACCGATATCAATGAAACTTTGTATGTGTGTATGGTTGGTTGTAACTTGGATGATGATATAGTTTTGGACCCGATAGGTGGCGCTGTTGTCGATCTACTAGAAACTCAACCGACATCAATGAAACTTTGTATGTGTGTATGGTTGGTTGCAACTTGGATGATAATAGTGTTTTGGACCCGATAGGTGGCGCTGTTGTCGACCTACTAGAAACTCAACCGATATCAATGAAACTTTGTATGTGTGTATGGTTGGTTGCAACTTCGATGATAGTAGTGTCTTCGACCCGATAGGTGGCGCTGTTGTCGACCTACTAGAAACTCAACCGATTTCAATGAAACTTTATGTGTGTGTATGTTTGGTTTGCAACTTGGATGATAATAGTGTTTTGGACCCGATAGGTGGCGCTGTTGTCGACCTACTTGGATGATAGTAGTTTCTTCGATCCGATAGGTGGCGCTGTTGTTGTTCCACTAGAAACTCAACCGATATCAATGAAACTTTGTATGTGTGTATGTTTGGTTGCAACTTGGATGATGATAGTGTTTTGTACCCGATAGCTGGCGCTGTTGTCGATCTACTAGAAACTCATCCGATATCAATGAAACTTTGTGTGTGTGTATGGTTGGTTGCAACTTGTATGATAATATAGTTTTGGACCCGATAGGTGGCGCTGTTGTCGATCTACTAGAAACTCAACCGATATCAATGAAACTTTGAATGTGTGTATGGGTGCAACCAACGATACACACATACAAAGTTTCATTTAAATCGGTTGAGTTTCTAGTAGATCGACAACAGCGCCACCTATCGGGTCCAAAACATCATTATCATCCAAGTTGCAACTAACCATACACACACACGAAGTTTCATTGATATCGGTTGAGTTTTTAGTAGATCGACAACAGCGCCACCTATCGGTTCCAAAACACTATTATCATCCAAGTTGCAACCAACCATACACTCATACAAAGTTTCATTGATATCGGTTGAGTTTCTAGTAGATCGACAGCAGCGCCACCTATCGGGTCCAAAACACTACAATCATCGAAGTTGCAGCCAACCATACATACATACAAAGTTTCATTGATATCGGTTGAGTTTCTAGTAGATCGACAACAGCGCCACCTATCGGGTCCAAAACATTATTATCATCCAAGTTGCAACTAACCATTCACACATACGAAGTTTCGTTGATATCGGTTGAGTTTCTATGAGATCGACAACAGCGCCACCTATCGGGTCCAAAACACTTTTATCGTCCAAGTTGCAACCAAACATACACACACATAAAGTTTCATTGATATCGGTTGAGTTTCTAGTAGAATGACAACAGCGCCACCTATCGGGTCCAAAACACTATAATCATCCAAGTTGCAACCAACCATACACACATACAAAGTTTCAATGATATCGGTTGAGTTTCTAGTAGATCGACAACAGCGCCACCTATCGGGTCCAAAACATTATTATCATCCAAGATGCAACCAACCATACACACATACGAAGTTTGTGTTGAGTTGAGTTTCACACACAAAGTTTCATTGATATAGGTTAAGTTTCTAGTAGATCGACAACAGCTCCACCTATCGGGTCCAAAACACTACTATCATCCACGTTGCAACCAAACATAGACACACACAAAGTTTCATTGATATCTGTTGGGTTTCTAGTAGATCGACAACAGCGCCACCTATCGGGTTTAAAACACTATTATCATCCAAGTTGCAACCAACCATACACACATACAAAGTTTCATTGATATCGGTTGAGTTTCTAGTGGAACGACAACAGCGCCACCTATCGGGTCGAAGACACTACTATCATCCGAGTTGCAACCAAACATACACACACGTAGGGTTTCATTGATATCGGTTGAGTTTCTAGTAGATCGACAACAGCGCCACCTATCGGGTCCAAAACACTATTATCATCCAAGTTGCTAGCAAACACACACACACATAAAGTTTCATTGAAATCGGTTTAGTTTCTATTAGATCGACAACAGCGCCACCTATCGGGTCTAAAACACTATTATCATCCAAGTTGCAACCGAACATACACACACATAAAGTTTCGTTGATATCGGTTGAGTTTCTAGTAGATCGACAACAGCGCCACCTATCGGGTCCAAAACACTATTATCATCCAAGTTGCAAGCAAACATACACACACATAAAGTTTCATTGAAATCGGTTGAGTTTCTAGTAGGTCGACAACAGCGCCACCTATCGGGTCCAAAATACTATCATCATCCAAGTTGCAACCAACCATACACACATACAAAGTTTCATTGATATCGGTTGACTTTCTAGTAGATCGACAACAGCGCCACCTATCGGGTCTAAAACACTATTATCATCCAAGTTGCAACCGAACATACACACACATAAAGTTTCATTGATATCGGTCGAGTTTCTAGTAGATCGACAGCAGCGCCACCTATCAGATCCAAAATACTACAATCATCAAAGTTGCAACCAACCATACATACATACAAAGTTTCTTTGATATCGGTTGAGTTTCTAGTAGATCGACAACAGCGCCACCTATCGGGTCCAAAACATTATTATCATCCAAGCTGCAACTAACCATTCACACATACGAAGTTTCGTTGATATCGGTTGAGTTTCTATGAGATCGACAACAGCGCCACCTATCGGGTCCAAAACACTTTTATCGTCCAAGTTGCAACCAAACATACACACACATAAAGTTTCATTGATATCGGTTAAGTTTCTAGTAGAATGACAACAGCGCCACCTATCGGGTCCAAAACGCTATAATCATCCAAGTTGCAACCAACCATACACACATACAAAGTTTCAATGATATCGGTTGAGTTTCTAGTAGATCGACAACAGCGCCACCATCGGGTCCAAAACATTATTATCATCCAAGATGCAACCAACCATACACACATACGAAGTTTGTGTTGAGTTGAGTTTCACACACAAAGTTTCATTGATATAGGTTGAGTTTCTAGTAGATCGACAACAGCTCCACCTATCGGGTCCAAAACACTACTATCATCCACGATGCAACCAACCATACACACACACAAAGTTTCATTGATATCTGTTGGGTTTCTAGTAGATCGACAACAGCGCCACCTATCGGGTCTAAAACACTATTATCATCCAAGTTGCAACCAAACATACGCACACATAAGGTTTCAATGATATCGGTTGAGTTTCTAGTAGATCGACAACAACGCCACCTATCAGGTCCAAAACACTATTATCATCCAAGTTGCTACCAAACACACACACACATAAAGTTTCATTGAAATCGGTTTAGTTTCTATTAGATCGACAACAGCGCCACCTATCGGGTCTAAAACACTATTATCATCCAAGTTGCAACCGAACATACACACACATAAAGTTTCATTGATATCGGTTGAGTTTCTAGTAGATCGACAACAGCGCCACCTATCGGGTCCAAAACACTATTATCATCCAAGTTGCAACCAATCATACACACACATAAAGTTTCATTGAAATCGGTTGAGTTTCTAGTAGGTCGACAACAGCGCCACCTATCGGGTCCAAAACACTATCATCATCCAAGTTGCAACTAACCATACACACATACAAAGTTTCATTGATATCGGCTGACTTTCTAGTAGATCGACAACAGCGCCACCTATCGGGTCTAAAACACTATTATCATCCAAGTTGCAACAGAACATACACACACATAAAGTTTCATTGATATCGGTTGAGTTTCTAGTATATCGACAACAGCGCCACCTATCGGGTCCAAAACACTATTATCTTCGAAGTTGCAACAAACCATACACACATACGAAGTTTCATTGATATCGGTTGAGTTTCTAGTAGATCGACAACAGCGCCACCTATCGGGTCCAAAACACTATTATCATCCAAGTTGCAAACCAAACATACACACACATAAAGTTTCATTGAAATCGGTTGAGTTTCTAGTAGGTCGACAACAGCGCCACCTATCGGGTCGAAGACACTACTATCATCCAAGTTGCAACCAACCATACACACATACAAAGTTTCATTGATATCGGTTGAGTTTCTAGTAGGTCGACAACAGCGCCACCTATCGGGTCCAAAACACTATTATCATCCAAGTTGCAACCAACCATACACACATACAAAGTTTCATTGATATCGGTTGAGTTTCTAGTAGGTCGACAACAGCGCCACCTATCGGGTCCAAAACACTATTATCATCCAAGTTGCAACCAATCATACACACACATAAAGTTTCATTGAAATCGGTTGAGTTTCTAGTAGGTCGACAACAGCGCCACCTATCGGGTCCAAAACACTATCATCATCCAAGTTGCAACCAACCATACACACATACAAAGTTTCATTGATATCGGTTGACTTTCTAGTAGATCGACAACAGCGCCACCTATCGGGTCTAAAACACTATTATCATGCAAGTTGCAACTGAACATACACACACATAAAGTTTCATTGATATCGGTTGAGTTTCTAGTATATCGACAACAGCGCCACCTATCGGGTTCAAAACACTATTCTCTTCGAAGTTGCAACCAACCATACACACATACGAAGTTTCATTGATATCGGTTGAGTTTCTAGTAGATCGACAACAGCGCCACCTATCGGGTCCAAAACACTATTATCATCCAAGTTGCAAACCAAACATACACACACATAAAGTTTCATTGAAATCGGTTGAGTTTCTAGTAGGTCGACAACAGCGCCACCTATCGGGTCGAAGACACTACTATCATCCAAGTTGCAACCAACCATACACACATACAAAGTTTCATTGATATCGGTTGAGTTTCTAGTAGGTCGACAACAGCGCCACCTATCGGGTCCAAAACACTATTATCATCCAAGTTGCAACCAACCATACACACATACAAAGTTTCATTGATATCGGTTGAGTTTCTAGTAGATCGACAACAGCGCCACCTATCGGGTCCAAAACACTATTATCATCCAAGTTGCAACCAACCATACACACATACGAAGTTTCGACACAAGCAAATGATTGGAGACCGTGTGGCGATTACAGAAGGTTAAACGCAATCACGACACCAGACAGGTACCCGTTACCACACATACACGATTTCACCACAATACTCCAAGGCGCTACGGTGTTCTCAAAAATTGACCTGGTACGCGCATACCACCACATTCCAATGGCGCAAGACAACGTCCTTAAAACAGCTGTTATCACACCATTCGGACTCTCTGAGTTCACGCGAATGCCATTTGGTCTACGTAATGCGGCCCAAACCTTCCAAAGGTTTATGCACCAAGTAACAAGGGGCCTCGATTTTGTGTTTGTTTACGTGGACGACATATTAGTCGCAAGCAAGACGAACGCGGAACATGAAACCCACCTCAAACTTCTGTTCCAACGGCTTACCGACTACGGCCTACGCATAAAAGCCTCCAAATGCACATTTGGAGTCGATACACATTTCAAAATATGGAATTCAGCCATCTAAGGAACGGGTCGAAGCAATAGAAAACTTTCGCGAACCACAGCTCGCTGATGAGGAACTCTCCGCACTCATTCACAATCCCCCTCCACACTCCAGCGTAAAACTGGAATTTATAAAAATACCGGCTTTTGATATTTCCCTATGGTGCGAAACAGCTACGGGTATCAACAGACCAAACGTTCCCAAAGAAAAGAGGAAACCTATTTTTCACGCAATACATTCTCTCACACACCCCGGAATCAGGGCATCACGAAAGAAAATCGCAAAAATGTACTTCTGGCCGAGAATGAACCACGAAATAAACACATGGGCAAAAAACTGTGCTGCCTGCCAGAAAGAGAAAGTGCAAAAACACACCAAATCACCAACCGATCAGATAATGGTTCCGGCAGGTAGATTCCAACACATTCACTTAGACATCGTAGGTCCGCCGCCTCCATCTAACGACTACAAATACTTACTAACAATAGTAGATAGATTCTCCAGATGGCCCGATGCCTATCCCATTATCCCATTAGGGACATAACTGCGGAAACGATCGCAAGGACATACGTCCACGAGCACGTTGCTCGTTTCGGGGTGCCGAACACAATCACCACTGACCAGGGCTCACAATTCGAGTCTAAGTTGTTCAGTGAATTGACAAAATTTCTCGGCACCACACGCATTCGCACCACAGCCTACCACCCACAGGCTAATGGCATGGTGGAAAGGTTCCATCGTCAATTAAAAACGTCAATACGGGCCTCTGGAGACAAAATAAACTGGTCACATGCACTTCCTTTAATCCTTCTCGGAATTCGCACGACCGTCAAAGAGGACATACAGCATTCACCGTCCGAACTCCTATACGGAGAAAATATTAAAGTGCCACAAGATTTTTCTTCATCGAACGAATTCAACTTTGTGGAACATCTGAAAATATTTTTTAAAAACATCCCAGCATTAACACTGCAAACGAGAAAAACAAAACAAACTTCCATCCTCCTTCCAAACACTCTAAACACTTGCAGGCAGGTCCTGGTAAGAAGCGACAAAATGAAAAGAGCATTAGAATCTCCTTATGAGGGTCCTTTCAAGGTAATACGAAAACTACGAAAACAATTTATTATCAAAAAAGGTGAAAAAAACATTGTCAGTCGCCATAGATCGATCGAATTAAACCATTCCAAGCCGAATAGGCTGTCAGTGTCATTACCTGTCAAACTGGCCCGCTGCGCTGGGATGGGGGTGATGTAGCGTACAGAAAGTAGATGGCGATAGGCTCCAAAGTAATGCTAGTGGTGCACAGATGGCGCCTAAACTAAGAGGAAGAAAAGGAAGAGGTTATTGGAGTAGAAAGAAAATTGTAAATTAGACAGAAGGAGAACGTGAGTTAGCGAAGAATGCCAAAAAGTTCTGTCGTAAAATTAAATTAAACTTTTAACTAATTGATCCGATCTCACAATAAATAAAATTGAATTTTGTTAATTATAAAAATACATCGAAGCGTTTCATTTAAATTCAATATGTGTGTGTATGGTTAGTTGCAACTTGGATGATAATAATGTTTTGGACCCGATAGGTGGCGCTGTTGTCGACCTACTAGAAACTCAACCGATATCAATGAAACTTCGTATGTGTGTGTGGTTGGTTGCAACTTGGATGACAATAGTGTTTTGGACCCGATAGGTGGCGCTGTTGTCGATCTACTAGAAACTCAACCGATATTAATGAAACTTCGTATGTGTGTATGGTTGGTTGCAACTTGGATGATAGTAGTGTCTTCGACCCGATAGGTGGCGCTGTTGTCGACCTACTAGAAACTCAACCGATTTCAATGAAACTTTATGTGTGTGTATGTTTGGTGTGCAACTTGGATGATAATAGTGTTTTGGACCCGATAGGTGGCGCTGTTGTCGATCTACTAGAAACTCAACCGATATCAATGAAACTTCGTATGTGTGTATGGTTGGTTGCAACTTCGAAGATAACACTGTTTTGGACCCGATAGGTGGAGCTGTTGTCGATATACTAGAAACTCAACCGATATCAATGAAACTTTATGTGTGTTTATGTTCGGTTGCAACTTGGATGATAATAGTGTTTTAGACCCGATAGGTGGCGCTGTTGTCGATCTACTAGTAACTCAACCGATATCAATGAAACTTTGTGTGTGTATATGGTTGGTTGCAACTTGGATGATAATAATGTTTTGGACCCGATAGGTGGCGCTGATGTCGAACTACTAGAAACTTAACCGATATCAATGAAACTTTATGTGTGTGTGTGTTTGGTAGCAACTTGGATGATAATAGTGTCTTGGACCCGATAGGTGGCGCTGTTGTCGATCTACTAGTAACTCAACCGATATCAATGAAACTTTGTGTGTGTATATGGTTGGTTGCAACTTGGATGATAATAATGTTTTGGACCCGATAGGTGGCGCTGTTGTCGACCTACTAGAAACTCAACCGATTTCAATGAAACTTTATGTGTGTGTATGTTTGGTTTGCAACTTGGATGATAATAGTGTTTTGGACCCGATAGGTGGCGCTGTTGTCGATCTACTAGAAACTCAACCGATATCAATGAAACTTCGTATGTGTGTATGGTTGGTTGCAACTTCGAAGATAATAGTGTTTTGGACCCGATAGGTGGAGCTGTTGTCGATATACTAGAAACTCAACCGATATCAATGAAACTTTATGTGTGTGTATGGTTGGTTGCAACTTGGATGATAATAGTGTTTTGGACCCGATAGGTGGCGCTGTTGTCGAACTACTAGAAACTCAACCGATATCAATGAAACTTTATGTGTGTGTGTGTGTTTGGTAGCAACTTGGATGATAATAGTGTCTTGGACCCGATAGGTGGCGCTGTTGTCGATCTACTAGTAACTCAACCGATATCAATGAAACTTTGTGTGTGTATATGGTTGGTTGCAACTTGGATGATAATAATGTTTTGGACCCGATAGGTGGCGCTGTTGTCGAACTACTAGAAACTCAACCGATATCAATGAAACTTTATGTGTGTGTATGGTTGGTTGCAACTTGGATGATAATAGTGTTTTGGACCCGATAGGTGGCGCTGTTGTCGACCTACTAGAAACTCAACCGATATCAATGAAACTTCGTATGTGTGTATGGTTGGTTGCAACTTCGAAGATAATAGTGTTTTGGACCCGATAGGTGGCGCTGTTGTCGATATACTAGAAACTCAAAAGATATCAATGAAACTTTGTATGTGTGTATGGTTGGTTGCAACTTGGATGATAGTAGTGTTGATTTTCTCGTAGATCGACAACAGCGCCACCTGTCGGGTCCAAAACACTATTATCATCGGAGTTGCAAGCACACTTACACACATTCAAAGTTTCATTGATATCTGTGAAGTTTCTAGTAGATCGACAACAGCGCCACCTATCGGGTCTAAAACACTATTATCATCCAAGTTGCAACCAAACATACACACACATAAAGTTTCATTGAAATCGGTTGAGTTTCTTGTAGGTCAACAACAGCGCCACCTATCGGGTCTAAAACACTATCAGCATCCAAGTTGCAACCAACCATACACACGTACAAAGTTTCATTGATATCGGTTGAGTTTCTAGTGGATCGACAACAGCGCCACCTATCGGGTCTAAAACACTATTATCATCCAAGTTGCAACCAACCATACACACATACAAAGTTTCATTGATATCGGTTGAATTCCTAGTAGATCGACAACAGCGCCACCTATCGGGTCCAAAACACTATCATCATCCAAGTTGCTACCAAACACACGCACACATAAAGTTTCATTGATATCGGTTGAGTTTCTAGTAGTTCGACAACAGCGCCACCTATCGGGTCCAAAACATTATTATCATCCAAGTTGCAACCAACCATATACACACACAAAGTTTCATTGATATAGGTTGAGTTTCTAGTAGAGCGACAACAGCTCCACCTATCGGGTCCAAAACACTACTATCATCCAAGTTGCAACCAAACATACGCACACATAAGGTTTCATTGATATCGGTTGAGTTTCTAGTGGAACGACAACAGCGCCACCTATCGGGTCGAAGACACTACTATCATCCAAGTTGCAACCAAACATACGCACATATAAGGTTTCATTGATATCCGTTGAGTTTCTAGTAGATCGACAACAGCGCCACCTATCGGGTCTAAAACACTATTATCATCCAAGTTGCAACCAACCATACACACACACAAAGTTTCATTGATATCGGTTGAGTTTCTAGTGGAACGACAACAGCGCCACCTATCGGGTCGAAGACACTACTATCATCCAAGCTGCAACCAAACATACGCACGCATAAGGTTTCATTGATATCCGTTGAGTTTCTAGTAGATCGACAACAGCGCCACCTATCGGGTCCAAAACACTATTATCATCCAAGTTGCAACCAACCATACACACATACAAAGTTTCATTGATATCGGTTGAGTTTCTAGTGGAACGACAACAGCGCCACCTATCGGGTCGAAGACACTACTATCATCCAAGTTGCAACCAAACATACGCACACATAAGGTTTCATTGATATCGGTTGAGTTTCTAGTAGATCGACAACAGCGCCACCTATCGGGTCTAAAACACTATTATCATCCAAGTTGCTACCAAACACACACACACATAAAGTTTCATTGAAATCGGTTAAGTTTCTATTAGATCGACAACAGCGCCACCTATCGGGTCTAAAACACTATTATCATCCAAGTTGCAACCGAACATACACACACATAAAGTTTCATTGATATCGGTTGAGTTTCTAGTAGATCGACAACAGCGCCACCTATCGGGTCCAAAACACTATTATCATCCAAGTTGCAACCAAACATACACACACATAAAGTTTCATTGAAATCGGTTGAGTTTCTAGTAGGTCGACAACAGCGCCACCTATCGGGTCCAAAGCACTATCATCATCCAAGTTGCAACCAACCATACACACATACAAAGTTTCATTGATATCGGTTGAGTTTCTAGTAGGTCGACAACAGCGCCACCTATCGGGTCCAAAACACTATTATCTTCGAAGTTGCAACCAACCATACACACATACAAAGTTTCATTGATATCGGTTGAGTTTCTAGTAGATCGACAACAGCGCCACCTATCGGGTCCAAAACACTATTATCATCCAATTTGCAAACCAAACATACACACACATAAAGTTTCATTGAAATCGGTTGAGTTTCTAGTAGGTCGACAACAGCGCCACCTATCGGGTCGAAGACACTACTATCATCCAAGTTGCAACCAACCATACACACATACAAAGTTTCATTGATATCGGTTGAGCTTCTAGTTGGTCGACAACAGCGCCACCTATCGGGTCCAAAACACTATTATCATCCAAGTTGCAACCAACCATACACACATACAAAGTTTCATTGATATCGGTTGAGTTTCTAGTAGATCGACAACAGCGCCACCTATCGGGTCCAAAACACTATTATCATCCAAGTTGCAACCAACCATACACACATACGAAGTTTCGTTGATATCGGTTGAGTTTCTAGTAGGTCGACAACAAGCAAATGATTGGAGACCGTGTGGCGATTACAGGTACCCGTTACCACACATACACGATTTCACCACAATACTCCAAGGCGCTACGGTGTTCTCAAAAATTGACCTGGTACGCGCATACCACCACATTCCAATGGCGCAAGACGACGTCCTTAAAACAGCTGTTATCACACCATTCGGACTCTTTGAGTTCACGCGAATGCCATTTGGTCTACGTAATGCGGCCCAAACCTTCCAAAGGTTTATGCACCAAGTAACAAGGAGCCTCGACTTTGTGGTTGTTTACGTGGACGACATATTAGTCGCAAGCAAGACGAACGCACCTCAAACTTCTGTTCCAACGGCTTACCGACTACGGCCTACGTATAAAAGCCTCCAAATGCACATTTGGAGTCGCGACACTGCAATTTCTAGGACTACACATTTCAAAATATGGAATTCAGCCATCTAAGGAACGGGTCGAAGCAATAGAAAACTTTCCCGAACCTAACTCTATTAAAAACGTGCAAAGATTTATCGGTATGATAAATTATTATCATCGTTTCATACCACATCTAGCAAGGACTTTCTCCCCCATCTACGACCACTTGACAAAACTGTCCAAAAGCAAAGATAACAAAAATAATTTCACTTGGCCCTCGGTTTGCCAAGAAGCATTCGAAAAGGCAAAGCGACAACTCGCTGAAGCTACGCTTCTCAACCATCCTCAAGAGAATGCTAAGCTCAGCATAACAACCGATGCATCCAACACGGACATCGGCGCTGTATTGCAACAGTGGAGAGGAGAAGATTGGCAACCAGTAGCCTTCTTTAGCAAAAAACTCTCGCCTACACAAACACGATACTCTGCATTCGACCGAGAACTTCTTGCAATATACCTTGCGATACAACACTTCAGAAACTTCGTCGAAGGACAAGACTTCACGGTCTTTACAGACCATAAGCCGCTGACAACAGCGCTTACAACAGGTCCTGGTAAGAAGCGACAAAATGAAAAGAGCATTAGAATCTCCTTATGAGGGTCCTTTCAAGGAAATACGAAAACTACGAAAACAATTTATTATCAAAAAAGGTGAAAAAACATTGTCAGTCGCCATAGATCGATCGAATTAAACCATTCCAAGCCGAATAGGCTGTCAGTGTCATTACCTGTCAAACTGGCCCGCTGCGCTGGGAAGGGGGTGATGTAGCGTACAGAAAGTAGATGGCGATAGGCTCCAAAGTAATGCTAGTGGTGCACAGATGGCGCCTAAACTAAGAGGAAGAAAAGGAAGAGGTTATTGGAGTAGAAAGAAAATTGTAAATTAGACAGAAGGAGAACGTGAGTTAGCGAAGAATGCCAAAAAGTTCTGTCGTAAAATTAAATTAAACTTTTAACTAATTGATCCGATCTCACAATAAATAAAATTGAATTTTGTTAATTATAAAAATACATCGAAGCGTTTCATTTAAATTCAATATGTGTGTGTATGGTTAGTTGCAACTTGGATGATAATAATGTTTTGGACCCGATATGTGGCGCTGTTGTCGATCTAATAGAAACTCAACAGATATCAATGAAACTTTGTATGTGTGTATGGTTGGTTGCAACTTGGATGATAATAGTGTTTTGGACCCGATAGGTGGCGCTGTTGTCGACCTACTAGAAACTCAACCGATATCAATGAAACTTTGTATGTGTGTATGCTTCGTTGCAACTTGGATGATAATAGTGTGTTGGACCCGATAGGTGGCGCTGTTGTCGATCTACTAGAAACTCAACCGATATCAATGGAAATTTGAATGTGTGTACGGGTGCTTGCAACTTGGATGACAATAGTGTTTTTGACCCGATAGGTGGCGCTGCTGTCGACCTACTAGAAACTCAACCGATATCAATGAAACTTCGTATGTGTGTATGGTTGGTTGCAACTTGGATGATAATAATGTTTTGGACCCGATAGGTGGCGCTGTTGTCGATCTACTAGAAACTCAACCGATATCAATGAAACTTTGTATGTGTGTATGGTTAGTTGCAACTTGGATGACAATAGTGTTTTGGACCCGATAGGTGGCGCTGTTGTCGACCTACTAGAAACTCAACCGATATCAATGAAACTTCGTATGTGTGTGTGGTTGGTTGCAACTTGGATGACAATAGTGTTTTGGACCCGATAGGTGGCGCTGTTGTCGATCTACTAGAAACTCAACCGATATTAATGAAACTTCGTATGTGTGTATGGTTGGTTGCAACTTGGATGATAGTAGTGTCTTCGACCCGATAGGTGGCGCTGTTGTCGACCTACTAGAAACTCAACCGATTTCAATGAAACTTTATGTGTGTGTATGTTTGGTGTGCAACTTGGATGATAATAGTGTTTTGGACCCGATAGGTGGCGCTGTTGTCGATCTACTAGAAACTCAACCGATATCAATGAAACTTCGTATGTGTGTATGGTTGGTTGCAACTTCGAAGATAACAGTGTTTTGGACCCGATAGGTGGAGCTGTTGTCGATATACTAGAAACTCAACCGATATCAATGAAACTTTATGTGTGTTTATGTTCGGTTGCAACTTGGATGATAATAGTGTTTTAGACCCGATAGGTGGCGCTGTTGTCGATCTACTAGTAACTCAACCGATATCAATGAAACTTTGTGTGTGTATATGGTTGGTTGCAACTTGGATGATAATAATGTTTTGGACCCGATAGGTGGCGCTGATGTCGAACTACTAGAAACTTAACCGATATCAATGAAACTTTATGTGTGTGTGTGTTTGGTAGCAACTTGGATGATAATAGTGTCTTGGACCCGATAGGTGGCGCTGTTGTCGATCTACTAGTAACTCAACCGATATCAATGAAACTTTGTGTGTGTATATGGTTGGTTGCAACTTGGATGATAATAATGTTTTGGACCCGATAGGTGGCGCTGTTGTCGACCTACTAGAAACTCAACCGATTTCAATGAAACTTTATGTGTGTGTATGTTTGGTTTGCAACTTGGATGATAATAGTGTTTTGGACCCGATAGGTGGCGCTGTTGTCGATCTACTAGAAACTCAACCGATATCAATGAAACTTCGTATGTGTGTATGGTTGGTTGCAACTTCGAAGATAATAGTGTTTTGGACCCGATAGGTGGAGCTGTTGTCGATATACTAGAAACTCAACCGATATCAATGAAACTTTATGTGTGTGTATGGTTGGTTGCAACTTGGATGATAATAGTGTTTTGGACCCGATAGGTGGCGCTGTTGTCGAACTACTAGAAACTCAACCGATATCAATGAAACTTTATGTGTGTGTGTGTGTGTTTGGTAGCAACTTGGATGATAATAGTGTCTTGGACCCGATAGGTGGCGCTGTTGTCGATCTACTAGTAACTCAACCGATATCAATGAAACTTTGTGTGTGTATATGGTTGGTTGCAACTTGGATGATAATAATGTTTTGGACCCGATAGGTGGCGCTGTTGTCGAACTACTAGAAACTCAACCGATATCAATGAAACTTTATGTGTGTGTATGGTTGGTTGCAACTTGGATGATAATAGTGTTTTGGACCCGATAGGTGGCGCTGTTGTCGACCTACTAGAAACTCAACCGATATCAATGAAACTTCGTATGTGTGTATGGTTGGTTGCAACTTCGAAGATAATAGTGTTTTGGACCCGATAGGTGGCGCTGTTGTCGATATACTAGAAACTCAAAAGATATCAATGAAACTTTGTATGTGTGTATGGTTGGTTGCAACTTGGATGATAGTAGTGTTGATTTTCTCGTAGATCGACAACAGCGCCACCTGTCGGGTCCAAAACACTATTATCATCGGAGTTGCAAGCACACTTACACACATTCAAAGTTTCATTGATATCTGTGAAGTTTCTAGTAGATCGACAACAGCGCCACCTATCGGGTCTAAAACACTATTATCATCCAAGTTGCAACCAAACATACACACACATAAAGTTTCATTGAAATCGGTTGAGTTTCTTGTAGGTCAACAACAGCGCCACCTATCGGGTCTAAAACACTATCAGCATCCAAGTTGCAACCAACCATACACACGTACAAAGTTTCATTGATATCGGTTGAGTTTCTAGTGGATCGACAACAGCGCCACCTATCGGGTCTAAAACACTATTATCATCCAAGTTGCAACCAACCATACACACATACAAAGTTTCATTGATATCGGTTGAATTCCTAGTAGATCGACAACAGCGCCACCTATCGGGTCCAAAACACTATCATCATCCAAGTTGCTACCAAACACACGCACACATAAAGTTTCATTGATATCGGTTGAGTTTCTAGTAGTTCGACAACAGCGCCACCTATCGGGTCCAAAACATTATTATCATCCAAGTTGCAACCAACCATATACACACACAAAGTTTCATTGATATAGGTTGAGTTTCTAGTAGAGCGACAACAGCTCCACCTATCGGGTCCAAAACACTACTATCATCCAAGTTGCAACCAAACATACGCACACATAAGGTTTCATTGATATCGGTTGAGTTTCTAGTGGAACGACAACAGCGCCACCTATCGGGTCGAAGACACTACTATCATCCAAGTTGCAACCAAACATACGCACATATAAGGTTTCATTGATATCCGTTGAGTTTCTAGTAGATCGACAACAGCGCCACCTATCGGGTCTAAAACACTATTATCATCCAAGTTGCAACCAACCATACACACACACAAAGTTTCATTGATATCGGTTGAGTTTCTAGTGGAACGACAACAGCGCCACCTATCGGGTCGAAGACACTACTATCATCCAAGCTGCAACCAAACATACGCACGCATAAGGTTTCATTGATATCCGTTGAGTTTCTAGTAGATCGACAACAGCGCCACCTATCGGGTCCAAAACACTATTATCATCCAAGTTGCAACCAACCATACACACATACAAAGTTTCATTGATATCGGTTGAGTTTCTAGTGGAACGACAACAGCGCCACCTATCGGGTCGAAGACACTACTATCATCCAAGTTGCAACCAAACATACGCACACATAAGGTTTCATTGATATCGGTTGAGTTTCTAGTAGATCGACAACAGCGCCACCTATCGGGTCTAAAACACTATTATCATCCAAGTTGCTACCAAACACACACACACATAAAGTTTCATTGAAATCGGTTAAGTTTCTATTAGATCGACAACAGCGCCACCTATCGGGTCTAAAACACTATTATCATCCAAGTTGCAACCGAACATACACACACATAAAGTTTCATTGATATCGGTTGAGTTTCTAGTAGATCGACAACAGCGCCACCTATCGGGTCCAAAACACTATTATCATCCAAGTTGCAACCAAACATACACACACATAAAGTTTCATTGAAATCGGTTGAGTTTCTAGTAGGTCGACAACAGCGCCACCTATCGGGTCCAAAACACTATCATCATCCAAGTTGCAACCAACCATACACACATACAAAGTTTCATTGATATCGGTTGAGTTTCTAGTAGGTCGACAACAGCGCCACCTATCGGGTCCAAAACACTATTATCTTCGAAGTTGCAACCAACCATACACACATACAAAGTTTCATTGATATCGGTTGAGTTTCTAGTAGATCGACAACAGCGCCACCTATCGGGTCCAAAACACTATTATCATCCAATTTGCAAATCAAACATACACACACATAAAGTTTCATTGAAATCGGTTGAGTTTCTAGTAGGTCGACAACAGCGCCACCTATCGGGTCGAAGACACTACTATCATCCAAGTTGCAACCAACCATACACACATACAAAGTTTCATTGATATCGGTTGAGCTTCTAGTTGGTCGACAACAGCGCCACCTATCGGGTCCAAAACACTATTATCATCCAAGTTGCAACCAACCATACACACATACAAAGTTTCATTGATATCGGTTGAGTTTCTAGTAGATCGACAACAGCGCCACCTATCGGGTCCAAAACACTATTATCATCCAAGTTGCAACCAACCATACACACATACGAAGTTTCGTTGATATCGGTTGAGTTTCTAGTAGGTCGACAACAAGCAAATGATTGGAGACCGTGTGGCGATTACAGGTACCCGTTACCACACATACACGATTTCACCACAATACTCCAAGGCGCTACGGTGTTCTCAAAAATTGACCTGGTACGCGCATACCACCACATTCCAATGGCGCAAGACGACGTCCTTAAAACAGCTGTTATCACACCATTCGGACTCTTTGAGTTCACGCGAATGCCATTTGGTCTACGTAATGCGGCCCAAACCTTCCAAAGGTTTATGCACCAAGTAACAAGGAGCCTCGACTTTGTGGTTGTTTACGTGGACGACATATTAGTCGCAAGCAAGACGAACGCACCTCAAACTTCTGTTCCAACGGCTTACCGACTACGGCCTACGTATAAAAGCCTCCAAATGCACATTTGGAGTCGCGACACTGCAATTTCTAGGACTACACATTTCAAAATATGGAATTCAGCCATCTAAGGAACGGGTCGAAGCAATAGAAAACTTTCCCGAACCTAACTCTATTAAAAACGTGCAAAGATTTATCGGTATGATAAATTATTATCATCGTTTCATACCACATCTAGCAAGGACTTTCTCCCCCATCTACGACCACTTGACAAAACTGTCCAAAAGCAAAGATAACAAAAATAATTTCACTTGGCCCTCGGTTTGCCAAGAAGCATTCGAAAAGGCAAAGCGACAACTCGCTGAAGCTACGCTTCTCAACCATCCTCAAGAGAATGCTAAGCTCAGCATAACAACCGATGCATCCAACACGGACATCGGCGCTGTATTGCAACAGTGGAGAGGAGAAGATTGGCAACCAGTAGCCTTCTTTAGCAAAAAACTCTCGCCTACACAAACACGATACTCTGCATTCGACCGAGAACTTCTTGCAATATACCTTGCGATACAACACTTCAGAAACTTCGTCGAAGGACAAGACTTCACGGTCTTTACAGACCATAAGCCGCTGACAACAGCGCTTACAACAGGTCCTGGTAAGAAGCGACAAAATGAAAAGAGCATTAGAATCTCCTTATGAGGGTCCTTTCAAGGTAATACGAAAACTACGAAAACAATTTATTATCAAAAAAGGTGAAAAAACATTGTCAGTCGCCATAGATCGATCGAATTAAACCATTCCAAGCCGAATAGGCTGTCAGTGTCATTACCTGTCAAACTGGTCCGCTGCGCTGGGAAGGGGGTGATGTAGCGTACAGAAAGTAGATGGCGATAGGCTCCAAAGTAATGCTAGTGGTGCACAGATGGCGCCTAAACTAAGAGGAAGAAAAGGAAGAGGTTATTGGAGTAGAAAGAAAATTGTAAATTAGACAGAAGGAGAACGTGAGTTAGCGAAGAGTGCCAAAAAGTTCTGTCGTAAAATTAAATTAAACTTTTAACTAATTGATCCGATCTCACAATAAATAAAATTGAATTTTGTTAATTATAAAAATACATCGAAGCGTTTCATTTAAATTCAATATGTGTGTGTATGGTTAGTTGCCACTTGGATGATAATAATGTTTTGGACCCGATATGTGGCGCTGTTGTCGATCTAATAGAAACTCAACAGATATCAATGAAACTTTGTATGTGTGTATGGTTGGTTGCAACTTGGATGATAATAGTGTTTTGGACCCGATAGGTGGCGCTGTTGTCGACCTACTAGAAACTCAACCGATATCAATGAAACTTTGTATGTGTGTATGCTTGGTTGCAACTTGGATGATAATAGTGTGTTGGACCCGATAGGTGGCGCTGTTGTCGATCTACTAGAAACTCAACCGATATCAATGGAAATTTGAATGTGTGTACGGGTGCTTGCAACTTGGATGACAATAGTGTTTTTGACCCGATAGGTGGCGCTGCTGTCGACCTACTAGAAACTCAACCGATATCAATGAAACTTCGTATGTGTGTATGGTTGGTTGCAACTTGGATGATAATAATGTTTTGGACCCGATAGGTGGCGCTGTTGTCGATCTACTAGAAACTCAACCGATATCAATGAAACTTTGTATGTGTGTATGGTTAGTTGCAACTTGGATGACAATAGTGTTTTGGACCCGATAGGTGGCGCTGTTGTCGACCTACTAGAAACTCAACCGATATCAATGAAACTTCGTATGTGTGTGTGGTTGGTTGCAACTTGGATGACAATAGTGTTTTGGACCCGATAGGTGGCGCTGTTGTCGATCTACTAGAAACTCAACCGATATTAATGAAACTTCGTATGTGTGTATGGTTGGTTGCAACTTGGATGATAGTAGTGTCTTCGACCCGATAGGTGGCGCTGTTGTCGACCTACTAGAAACTCAACCGATTTCAATGAAACTTTATGTGTGTGTATGTTTGGTGTGCAACTTGGATGATAATAGTGTTTTGGACCCGATAGGTGGCGCTGTTGTCGATCTACTAGAAACTCAACCGATATCAATGAAACTTCGTATGTGTGTATGGTTGGTTGCAACTTCGAAGATAACAGTGTTTTGGACCCGATAGGTGGAGCTGTTGTCGATATACTAGAAACTCAACCGATATCAATGAAACTTTGTGTGTGTATATGGTTGGTTGCAACTTGGATGATAATAATGTTTTGGACCCGATAGGTGGCGCTGTTGTCGAACTACTAGAAACTCAACCGATATCAATGAAACTTTATGTGTGTGTATGGTTGGTTGCAACTTGGATGATAATAGTGTTTTGGACCCGATAGGTGGCGCTGTTGTCGACCTACTAGAAACTCAACCGATATCAATGAAACTTCGTATGTGTGTATGGTTGGTTGCAACTTCGAAGATAATAGTGTTTTGGACCCGATAGGTGGCGCTGTTGTCGATATACTAGAAACTCAAAAGATATCAATGAAACTTTGTATGTGTGTATGGTTGGTTGCAACTTGGATGATAGTAGTGTTGATTTTCTCGTAGATCGACAACAGCGCCACCTGTCGGGTCCAAAACACTATTATCATCGGAGTTGCAAGCACACTTACACACATTCAAAGTTTCATTGATATCTGTGAAGTTTCTAGTAGATCGACAACAGCGCCACCTATCGGGTCTAAAACACTATTATCATCCAAGTTGCAACCAAACATACACACACATAAAGTTTCATTGAAATCGGTTGAGTTTCTTGTAGGTCAACAACAGCGCCACCTATCGGGTCTAAAACACTATCAGCATCCAAGTTGCAACCAACCATACACACGTACAAAGTTTCATTGATATCGGTTGAGTTTCTAGTGGATCGACAACAGCGCCACCTATCGGGTCTAAAACACTATTATCATCCAAGTTGCAACCAACCATACACACATACAAAGTTTCATTGATATCGGTTGAATTCCTAGTAGATCGACAACAGCGCCACCTATCGGGTCCAAAACACTATCATCATCCAAGTTGCTACCAAACACACGCACACATAAAGTTTCATTGATATCGGTTGAGTTTCTAGTAGTTCGACAACAGCGCCACCTATCGGGTCCAAAACATTATTATCATCCAAGTTGCAACCAACCATATACACACACAAAGTTTCATTGATATAGGTTGAGTTTCTAGTAGAGCGACAACAGCTCCACCTATCGGGTCCAAAACACTACTATCATCCAAGTTGCAACCAAACATACGCACACATAAGGTTTCATTGATATCGGTTGAGTTTCTAGTGGAACGACAACAGCGCCACCTATCGGGTCGAAGACACTACTATCATCCAAGTTGCAACCAAACATACGCACATATAAGGTTTCATTGATATCCGTTGAGTTTCTAGTAGATCGACAACAGCGCCACCTATCGGGTCTAAAACACTATTATCATCCAAGTTGCAACCAACCATACACACACACAAAGTTTCATTGATATCGGTTGAGTTTCTAGTGGAACGACAACAGCGCCACCTATCGGGTCGAAGACACTACTATCATCCAAGCTGCAACCAAACATACGCACGCATAAGGTTTCATTGATATCCGTTGAGTTTCTAGTAGATCGACAACAGCGCCACCTATCGGGTCCAAAACACTATTATCATCCAAGTTGCAACCAACCATACACACATACAAAGTTTCATTGATATCGGTTGAGTTTCTAGTGGAACGACAACAGCGCCACCTATCGGGTCGAAGACACTACTATCATCCAAGTTGCAACCAAACATACGCACACATAAGGTTTCATTGATATCGGTTGAGTTTCTAGTAGATCGACAACAGCGCCACCTATCGGGTCTAAAACACTATTATCATCCAAGTTGCTACCAAACACACACACACATAAAGTTTCATTGAAATCGGTTAAGTTTCTATTAGATCGACAACAGCGCCACCTATCGGGTCTAAAACACTATTATCATTCAAGTTGCAACCGAACATACACACACATAAAGTTTCATTGATATCGGTTGAGTTTCTAGTAGATCGACAACAGCGCCACCTATCGGGTCCAAAACACTATTATCATCCAAGTTGCAACCAAACATACACACACATAAAGTTTCATTGAAATCGGTTGAGTTTCTAGTAGGTCGACAACAGCGCCACCTATCGGGTCCAAAACACTATCATCATCCAAGTTGCAACCAACCATACACACATACAAAGTTTCATTGATATCGGTTGAGTTTCTAGTAGGTCGACAACAGCGCCACCTATCGGGTCCAAAACACTATTATCTTCGAAGTTGCAACCAACCATACACACATACAAAGTTTCATTGATATCGGTTGAGTTTCTAGTAGATCGACAACAGCGCCACCTATCGGGTCCAAAACACTATTATCATCCAATTTGCAAACCAAACATACACACACATAAAGTTTCATTGAAATCGGTTGAGTTTCTAGTAGGTCGACAACAGCGCCACCTATCGGGTCGAAGACACTACTATCATCCAAGTTGCAACCAACCATACACACATACAAAGTTTCATTGATATCGGTTGAGCTTCTAGTTGGTCGACAACAGCGCCACCTATCGGGTCCAAAACACTATTATCATCCAAGTTGCAACCAACCATACACACATACAAAGTTTCATTGATATCGGTTGAGTTTCTAGTAGATCGACAACAGCGCCACCTATCGGGTCCAAAACACTATTATCATCCAAGTTGCAACCAACCATACACACATACGAAGTTTCGTTGATATCGGTTGAGTTTCTAGTAGGTCGACAACAAGCAAATGATTGGAGACCGTGTGGCGATTACAGGTACCCGTTACCACACATACACGATTTCACCACAATACTCCAAGGCGCTACGGTGTTCTCAAAAATTGACCTGGTACGCGCATACCACCACATTCCAATGGCGCAAGACGACGTCCTTAAAACAGCTGTTATCACACCATTCGGACTCTTTGAGTTCACGCGAATGCCATTTGGTCTACGTAATGCGGCCCAAACCTTCCAAAGGTTTATGCACCAAGTAACAAGGAGCCTCGACTTTGTGGTTGTTTACGTGGACGACATATTAGTCGCAAGCAAGACGAACGCACCTCAAACTTCTGTTCCAACGGCTTACCGACTACGGCCTACGTATAAAAGCCTCCAAATGCACATTTGGAGTCGCGACACTGCAATTTCTAGGACTACACATTTCAAAATATGGAATTCAGCCATCTAAGGAACGGGTCGAAGCAATAGAAAACTTTCCCGAACCTAACTCTATTAAAAACGTGCAAAGATTTATCGGTATGATAAATTATTATCATCGTTTCATACCACATCTAGCAAGGACTTTCTCCCCCATCTACGACCACTTGACAAAACTGTCCAAAAGCAAAGATAACAAAAATAATTTCACTTGGCCCTCGGTTTGCCAAGAAGCATTCGAAAAGGCAAAGCGACAACTCGCTGAAGCTACGCTTCTCAACCATCCTCAAGAGAATGCTAAGCTCAGCATAACAACCGATGCATCCAACACGGACATCGGCGCTGTATTGCAACAGTGGAGAGGAGAAGATTGGCAACCAGTAGCCTTCTTTAGCAAAAAACTCTCGCCTACACAAACACGATACTCTGCATTCGACCGAGAACTTCTTGCAATATACCTTGCGATACAACACTTCAGAAACTTCGTCGAAGGACAAGACTTCACGGTCTTTACAGACCATAAGCCGCTGACAACAGCGCTTACAACAAAAACCCAACGCAGTCCTAGACAAGAGCGTCAATTGGATCTAATATCGCAATTCACAAGTGATATACGATATGTCAAGGGCTCGTTGAACGTCGTAGCCGACACTCTTTCACGTCCAGATGCTGCGTCACTCGAACTTACCCTTCCGGGAATCGAGAAACTCGCCGAAGCACAGCTCGCTGATGAGGAACTCTCCGCACTCATTCACAATCCCCCTCCACACTCCAGCGTAAAACTGGAATTTATAAAAATACCGGCTTTTGATATTTCCCAAAGAAATGAGGAAACCTATTTTTCACGCAATACATTCTCTCACACACCCCGGAATCAGGGCATCACGAAAGAAAATCGCAAAAATGTACTTCTGGCCGAGAATGAACCACGAAATAAACACATGGGAAAAAAACTGTGCTGCCTGCCAGAAAGAGAAAGTGCAAAAACACACCAAATCACCAACCGATCAGATAATGGTTCCGGCAGGTAGATTCCAACACATTCACTTAGACATCGTAGGTCCGCTGCCTCCATCTAACGACTACAAATACTTACTAACAATAGTAGATAGATTCTCCAGATGGCCCGAGGCCTATCCCATTATCCCATTAGGGACATAACTGCGGAAACGATCGCAAGGACATACGTCCACGAGCACGTTGCTCGTTTCGGGGTGCCGAACACAATCTCACACAAGGCTCACAATTCGAGTCTAAGCTGTTCAGTGAACTGACAAAATTTCTCGGCACCACACGCATTCGCACCACAGCCTACCACCCACAGGCTAATGGCATGGTGGAAAGGTTCCATCGTCAATTAAAAACGTCAATACGGGCCTCTGGAGACAAAATAAACTGGTCACATGCACTTCCTTTAATCCTTCTCGGAATTCGCACGACCGTCAAAGAGGACATACAGCATTCACCGTCCGAACTCCTATACGGAGAAAATATTAAAGTGCCACAAGATTTTTCTTCATCGAACACAGATCATGCTAACGAATTCAACTTTGTGGAACATCTGAAAATATTTTTTAAAAACATCCCAGCATTAACACTGCAAACGAGAAAAACAAAACAAACTTCCATCCTCCTTCCAAACACTCTAAACACTTGCAGGCAGGTCCTGGTAAGAAGCGACAAAATGAAAAGAGCATTAGAATCTCCTTATGAGGGTCCTTTCAAGGTAATACGAAAACTACGAAAACAATTTATTATCAAAAAACGTGAAAAAACGTTGTCAGTCGCCATAGATCGATCGAATTAAACCATTCCAAGCCGAATAGGCTGTCAGTGTCATTACCTGTCAAACTGGTCCGCTGCGCTGGGAAGGGGGTGATGTAGCGTACAGAAAGTAGATGGCGATAGGCTCCAAAGTAATGCTAGTGGTGCACAGATGGCGCCTAAACTAAGAGGAAGAAAAGGAAGAGGTTATTGGAGTAGAAAGAAAATTGTAAATTAGACAGAAGGAGAACGTGAGTTAGCGAAGAGTGCCAAAAAGTTCTGTCGTAAAATTAAATTAAACTTTTAACTAATTGATCCGATCTCACAATAAATAAAATTGAATTTTGTTAATTATAAAAATACATCGAAGCGTTTCATTTAAATTCAATATGTGTGTGTATGGTTAGTTGCAACTTGGATGATAATAATGTTTTGGACCCGATATGTGGCGCTGTTGTCGATCTAATAGAAACTCAACAGATATCAATGAAACTTTGAATGTGTGTAAGGGTGCTTGCAACTTGGATGATAATAGTTTTTTGGACCCGATAGGTGGCGCTGTTGTCGACCTACTAGAAACTCAACCGATTTCAATGAAACTTTATGTGTGTGTATGTTTGGTTGCAACTTGGATGATAATAGTGTGTTGGACCCTATAGGTGGCTCTGTTGTCGATCTACTAGAAACTCAACCGATATTAATGAAACTTCGTATGTGTGTATGGTTGGTTTTAACTTGGAAGATAATAGTGTTTTGGACCCGATAGGTGGCGCTGTTGTCGTTCCACTAGAAACTCAACCGATTTCAATGAAACTTTATGTGTGTGTATGTTTGGTTGCAGCTTGGATGATAATAGTGTTTTGGACCCGATAGGTGGCGCTGTTGTCGATCTACTAGAAACTCGACCGATATCAATGAAACCTTATGTGCGTGTATGTTTGGTTGCAACTTGGATGATAATAGTGTTTTGGACCCGATAGGTGGCGCTGTTGTCGATCTACTAGAAACGCAACCGATATCAATGAAACTTTGTATGTGTGTATGGTTGGTTGCAACTTGGATGATAGTAGTGTCTTCGACCCAATAGGTGTTTGGTTGCAACTTGGATGATAATAGTGTTTTGGACCCGATAGGTGGCGCTGTTGTCGATCTACTAGAAACTCAACCGATATCAATGAAACCTTATGTGTGCGTATGTTTGGTTGCAACTTGGATGATAGTAGTGTCTTCGACCCGATAGGTGGCGCTGTTGTCGTTCCACTAGAAACTCAACCGATATCAATGAAACTTTGTATGTGTGTATGGTTGGTTGCAACTTGGATGATTATAGTGTTTTGGACCCGATAGGTGGCGCTGTTGTCGATCTACTAGTAACTCAACCGATATCAATGAAACTTTGTAAATGTGTTTGTTTGGTTGCAACTTGGATGATAATAGTGTTTTGGACCCGATAGGTGGCGCTGTTGTCGATCTACTAGAAACTCAACCGATATCAATGAAACCTTATGTGTGCGTATGTTTGGTTGCAACTTGGATGATAGTAGTGTCTTCGACCCGATAGGTGGCGCAGTTGTCGATCTACTAGAAACTCAACCGATTTCAATGAAACTTTATGTGTGTGTATGTTTGGTTGCAGCTTGGATGATAATAGTGTTTCTGACCTGATATGTGGCGCTGTTGTCGATCTACTAGAAACTCAACCGATATCAATGAAACTTTGTATGTGTGTATGGTTGGTTGCAACTTGGATGATAGTAGTGTTGAGTTTCTAGTAGATCGACAACAGCGCCACATATCGGGTCCAAAACACTATTATCTTCCAAGTTGCAATCAAACATACACACACATAAGGTTTCATTGATATCGGTTGAGTTTCTAGTAGATCGACAACAGCGCCACCTATCGGGTCCAAAACAGTATTATCTTCCAAGTTGCAATCAAACATACACACACATAAGGTTTCATTGATATCGGTTGAGTTTCTAGTAGATCGACAACAGCGCCACCTATCGGGTCCAAAACACTATTATCATCCAAGTTGCAACCAAACATACACGCACATAAGGTTTCATTGATATCGGTTGAGTTTCTAGTAGATCGACAACAGCGCCACCTATCGGGTCCAAAACACTATTATCATCCAAGCTGCAACCAAACATACACACACATAAAGTTTCATTGAAATCGGTTGAGTTTCTAGTAGATCGACAACAGCGCCACCTATCGGGTCCAAAACACTATTATCTTCCAAGTTGCAATCAAACATACACACACATAAGGTTTCATTGATATCGGTTGAGTTTCTAGTAGATCGACAACAGCGCCACCTATCGGGTCCAAAACACTATTATCATCCAAGCTGCAACCAAACATACACACACATAAAGTTTTATTGAAATCGGTTAAGTTTCTATTAGGTCGACAATAGCGCCACCTATCGGGTCTAAAACACTATTATCATCCAAGTTGCAACCGAACATACACACACATAAAGTTTCATTGATATCGGTTGAGTTTCTAGTAGATCGACAACAGCGCCACCTATCGGGTCCAAAACACTATTATCTTCCAAGTTGCAATCAAACATACACACACATAAGGTTTCATTGATATCGGTTGAGTTTCTAGTAGATCGACAACAGCGCCACCTATCGGGTCCAAAACACTATTATCATCCAAGCTGCAACCAAACATACACACACATAAAGTTTCATTGAAATCGGTTGAGTTTCTAGTAGGTCGACAACAGCGCCACCTATCGGGTCCAAAACACAATCATCATCCAAGTTGCAACCAACCATACACACGTACAAAGTTTCATTGATATCGGTTGACTTTCTAGTAGATCGACAACAGAGTCACCTATCGGGTCCAAAACACTTTTATCGTCCAAGTTGCAACCAAACACCTATCGGGTCGAAGACACTATTATCATCCAATTTGCAAACCAAACATACACACACATAAAGTTTCATTGAAATCGGTTGAGTTTCTAGTGGAACGACAACAGCGCCACCTATCGGGTCCAAAACACTATTATCATCCAAGTTGCAACCAACCATACACACATACAAGGTTTCATTGATATCGGTTGAGTTTCTAGTAGATCGACAACAGCGCCACCTATCGGGTCTAAAACACTATTATCATCCAAGTTGCTACCAAACACACACACACATAAAGTTTCATTGAAATCGGTTAAGTTTCTATTAGATCGACAACAGCGCCACCTATCGGGTCTAAAACACTATTATCATTCAAGTTGCAACCAAACATACACACACATAAAGTTTCATTGATATCGGTTGAGTTTCTAGTAGATCGACAACAGCGCCACCTATCGGGTCCAAAACACTATTATCATCCAAGTTGCAACCAAACATACACACACATAAAGTTTCATTGAAATCGGTTGAGTTTCTAGTAGGTCGACAACAGCGCCACCTATCGGGTCCAAAACACTATCATCATCCAAGTTGCAACCAACCATACACACATACAAAGTTTCATTGATATCGGTTGAGTTTCTAGTAGGTCGACAACAGCGCCACCTATCGGGTCCAAAACACTATTATCTTCGAAGTTGCAACCAACCATACACACATACAAAGTTTCATTGATATCGGTTGAGTTTCTAGTAGATCGACAACAGCGCCACCTATCGGGTCCAAAACACTATTATCATCCAATTTGCAAACCAAACATACACACACATAAAGTTTCATTGAAATCGGTTGAGTTTCTAGTAGGTCGACAACAGCGCCACCTATCGGGTCGAAGACACTACTATCATCCAAGTTGCAACCAACCATACACACATACAAAGTTTCATTGATATCGGTTGAGCTTCTAGTTGGTCGACAACAGCGCCACCTATCGGGTCCAAAACACTATTATCATCCAAGTTGCAACCAACCATACACACATACAAAGTTTCATTGATATCGGTTGAGTTTCTAGTAGATCGACAACAGCGCCACCTATCGGGTCCAAAACACTATTATCATCCAAGTTGCAACCAACCATACACACATACGAAGTTTCGTTGATATCGGTTGAGTTTCTAGTAGGTCGACAACAAGCAAATGATTGGAGACCGTGTGGCGATTACAGGTACCCGTTACCACACATACACGATTTCACCACAATACTCCAAGGCGCTACGGTGTTCTCAAAAATTGACCTGGTACGCGCATACCACCACATTCCAATGGCGCAAGACGACGTCCTTAAAACAGCTGTTATCACACCATTCGGACTCTTTGAGTTCACGCGAATGCCATTTGGTCTACGTAATGCGGCCCAAACCTTCCAAAGGTTTATGCACCAAGTAACAAGGAGCCTCGACTTTGTGGTTGTTTACGTGGACGACATATTAGTCGCAAGCAAGACGAACGCACCTCAAACTTCTGTTCCAACGGCTTACCGACTACGGCCTACGTATAAAAGCCTCCAAATGCACATTTGGAGTCGCGACACTGCAATTTCTAGGACTACACATTTCAAAATATGGAATTCAGCCATCTAAGGAACGGGTCGAAGCAATAGAAAACTTTCCCGAACCTAACTCTATTAAAAACGTGCAAAGATTTATCGGTATGATAAATTATTATCATCGTTTCATACCACATCTAGCAAGGACTTTCTCCCCCATCTACGACCACTTGACAAAACTGTCCAAAAGCAAAGATAACAAAAATAATTTCACTTGGCCCTCGGTTTGCCAAGAAGCATTCGAAAAGGCAAAGCGACAACTCGCTGAAGCTACGCTTCTCAACCATCCTCAAGAGAATGCTAAGCTCAGCATAACAACCGATGCATCCAACACGGACATCGGCGCTGTATTGCAACAGTGGAGAGGAGAAGATTGGCAACCAGTAGCCTTCTTTAGCAAAAAACTCTCGCCTACACAAACACGATACTCTGCATTCGACCGAGAACTTCTTGCAATATACCTTGCGATACAACACTTCAGAAACTTCGTCGAAGGACAAGACTTCACGGTCTTTACAGACCATAAGCCGCTGACAACAGCGCTTACAACAAAAACCCAACGCAGTCCTAGACAAGAGCGTCAATTGGATCTAATATCGCAATTCACAAGTGATATACGATATGTCAAGGGCTCGTTGAACGTCGTAGCCGACACTCTTTCACGTCCAGATGCTGCGTCACTCGAACTTACCCTTCCGGGAATCGAGAAACTCGCCGAAGCACAGCTCGCTGATGAGGAACTCTCCGCACTCATTCACAATCCCCCTCCACACTCCAGCGTAAAACTGGAATTTATAAAAATACCGGCTTTTGATATTTCCCAAAGAAATGAGGAAACCTATTTTTCACGCAATACATTCTCTCACACACCCCGGAATCAGGGCATCACGAAAGAAAATCGCAAAAATGTACTTCTGGCCGAGAATGAACCACGAAATAAACACATGGGAAAAAAACTGTGCTGCCTGCCAGAAAGAGAAAGTGCAAAAACACACCAAATCACCAACCGATCAGATAATGGTTCCGGCAGGTAGATTCCAACACATTCACTTAGACATCGTAGGTCCGCTGCCTCCATCTAACGACTACAAATACTTACTAACAATAGTAGATAGATTCTCCAGATGGCCCGAGGCCTATCCCATTATCCCATTAGGGACATAACTGCGGAAACGATCGCAAGGACATACGTCCACGAGCACGTTGCTCGTTTCGGGGTGCCGAACACAATCTCACACAAGGCTCACAATTCGAGTCTAAGCTGTTCAGTGAACTGACAAAATTTCTCGGCACCACACGCATTCGCACCACAGCCTACCACCCACAGGCTAATGGCATGGTGGAAAGGTTCCATCGTCAATTAAAAACGTCAATACGGGCCTCTGGAGACAAAATAAACTGGTCACATGCACTTCCTTTAATCCTTCTCGGAATTCGCACGACCGTCAAAGAGGACATACAGCATTCACCGTCCGAACTCCTATACGGAGAAAATATTAAAGTGCCACAAGATTTTTCTTCATCGAACACAGATCATGCTAGCGAATTCAACTTTGTGGAACATCTGAAAATATTTTTTAAAAACATCCCAGCATTAACACTGCAAACGAGAAAAACAAAACAAACTTCCATCCTCCTTCCAAACACTCTAAACACTTGCAGGCAGGTCCTGGTAAGAAGCGACAAAATGAAAAGAGCATTAGAATCTCCTTATGAGGGTCCTTTCAAGGTAATACGAAAACTACGAAAACAATTTATTATCAAAAAACGTGAAAAAACGTTGTCAGTCGCCATAGATCGATCGAATTAAACCATTCCAAGCCGAATAGGCTGTCAGTGTCATTACCTGTCAAACTGGTCCGCTGCGCTGGGAAGGGGGTGATGTAGCGTACAGAAAGTAGATGGCGATAGGCTCCAAAGTAATGCTAGTGGTGCACAGATGGCGCCTAAACTAAGAGGAAGAAAAGGAAGAGGTTATTGGAGTAGAAAGAAAATTGTAAATTAGACAGAAGGAGAACGTGAGTTAGCGAAGAGTGCCAAAAAGTTCTGTCGTAAAATTAAATTAAACTTTTAACTAATTGATCCGATCTCACAATAAATAAAATTGAATTTTGTTAATTATAAAAATACATCGAAGCGTTTCATTTAAATTCAATATGTGTGTGTATGGTTAGTTGCAACTTGGATGATAATAATGTTTTGGACCCGATATGTGGCGCTGTTGTCGATCTAATAGAAACTCAACAGATATCAATGAAACTTTGAATGTGTGTAAGGGTGCTTGCAACTTGGATGATAATAGTTTTTTGGACCCGATAGGTGGCGCTGTTGTCGACCTACTAGAAACTCAACCGATTTCAATGAAACTTTATGTGTGTGTATGTTTGGTTGCAACTTGGATGATAATAGTGTGTTGGACCCTATAGGTGGCTCTGTTGTCGATCTACTAGAAACTCAACCGATATTAATGAAACTTCGTATGTGTGTATGGTTGGTTTTAACTTGGAAGATAATAGTGTTTTGGACCCGATAGGTGGCGCTGTTGTCGTTCCACTAGAAACTCAACCGATTTCAATGAAACTTTATGTGTGTGTATGTTTGGTTGCAGCTTGGATGATAATAGTGTTTTGGACCCGATAGGTGGCGCTGTTGTCGATCTACTAGAAACTCAACCGATATCAATGAAACCTTATGTGCGTGTATGTTTGGTTGCAACTTGGATGATAATAGTGTTTTGGACCCGATAGGTGGCGCTGTTGTCGATCTACTAGAAACGCAACCGATATCAATGAAACTTTGTATGTGTGTATGGTTGGTTGCAACTTGGATGATAGTAGTGTCTTCGACCCAATAGGTGTTTGGTTGCAACTTGGATGATAATAGTGTTTTGGACCCGATAGGTGGCGCTGTTGTCGATCTACTAGAAACTCAACCGATATCAATGAAACCTTATGTGTGCGTATGTTTGGTTGCAACTTGGATGATAGTAGTGTCTTCGACCCGATAGGTGGCGCTGTTGTCGTTCCACTAGAAACTCAACCGATATCAATGAAACTTTGTATGTGTGTATGGTTGGTTGCAACTTGGATGATTATAGTGTTTTGGACCCGATAGGTGGCGCTGTTGTCGATCTACTAGTAACTCAACCGATATCAATGAAACTTTGTAAATGTGTTTGTTTGGTTGCAACTTGGATGATAATAGTGTTTTGGACCCGATAGGTGGCGCTGTTGTCGATCTACTAGAAACTCAACCGATATCAATGAAACCTTATGTGTGCGTATGTTTGGTTGCAACTTGGATGATAGTAGTGTCTTCGACCCGATAGGTGGCGCAGTTGTCGATCTACTAGAAACTCAACCGATTTCAATGAAACTTTATGTGTGTGTATGTTTGGTTGCAGCTTGGATGATAATAGTGTTTCTGACCTGATATGTGGCGCTGTTGTCGATCTACTAGAAACTCAACCGATATCAATGAAACTTTGTATGTGTGTATGGTTGGTTGCAACTTGGATGATAGTAGTGTTGAGTTTCTAGTAGATCGACAACAGCGCCACATATCGGGTCCAAAACACTATTATCTTCCAAGTTGCAATCAAACATACACACACATAAGGTTTCATTGATATCGGTTGAGTTTCTAGTAGATCGACAACAGCGCCACCTATCGGGTCCAAAACAGTATTATCTTCCAAGTTGCAATCAAACATACACACACATAAGGTTTCATTGATATCGGTTGAGTTTCTAGTAGATCGACAACAGCGCCACCTATCGGGTCCAAAACACTATTATCATCCAAGTTGCAACCAAACATACACGCACATAAGGTTTCATTGATATCGGTTGAGTTTCTAGTAGATCGACAACAGCGCCACCTATCGGGTCCAAAACACTATTATCATCCAAGCTGCAACCAAACATACACACACATAAAGTTTCATTGAAATCGGTTGAGTTTCTAGTAGATCGACAACAGCGCCACCTATCGGGTCCAAAACACTATTATCTTCCAAGTTGCAATCAAACATACACACACATAAGGTTTCATTGATATCGGTTGAGTTTCTAGTAGATCGACAACAGCGCCACCTATCGGGTCCAAAACACTATTATCATCCAAGCTGCAACCAAACATACACACACATAAAGTTTTATTGAAATCGGTTAAGTTTCTATTAGGTCGACAATAGCGCCACCTATCGGGTCTAAAACACTATTATCATCCAAGTTGCAACCGAACATACACACACATAAAGTTTCATTGATATCGGTTGAGTTTCTAGTAGATCGACAACAGCGCCACCTATCGGGTCCAAAACACTATTATCTTCCAAGTTGCAATCAAACATACACACACATAAGGTTTCATTGATATCGGTTGAGTTTCTAGTAGATCGACAACAGCGCCACCTATCGGGTCCAAAACACTATTATCATCCAAGCTGCAACCAAACATACACACACATAAAGTTTCATTGAAATCGGTTGAGTTTCTAGTAGGTCGACAACAGCGCCACCTATCGGGTCCAAAACACAATCATCATCCAAGTTGCAACCAACCATACACACGTACAAAGTTTCATTGATATCGGTTGACTTTCTAGTAGATCGACAACAGCGCCACCTATCGGGTCTAAAACACTATTATCATCCAAGTTGCAACCGAACATACACACACATAAAGTTTCATTGATATCGGTTGAGTTTCTAGTATATCGACAACAGCGCCACCTATCGGGTCCAAAACACTATTATCTTCGAAGTTGCAACCAACCATACACACATACGAAGTTTCATTGATATCGGTTGAGTTTCTAGTAGGTCGACAACAGCGCCACCTATCGGGTCCAAAACACTATTATCATCCAAGTTGCAACCAAACATACACATTTACAAAGTTTCATTGATATCGGTTGAGTTTCTAGTAGATCGACAACAGAGTCACCTATCGGGTCCAAAACACTTTTATCGTCCAAGTTGCAACCAAACACCTATCGGGTCGAAGACACTACTATCATCCAAGTTGCAACCAACCATACACACATACAAAGTTTCATTGATATCGGTTGAGTTTCTAGTAGGTCGACAACAGCGCCACCTATCGGGTCCAAAACACTATTATCATCCAAGTTGCAACCAACCATACACACATACAAAGTTTCATTGATATCTGTTGAGTTTCTAGTAGATCGACAACAGCGCCACCTATCGGGTCCAAAACACTATTATCATCCAAGTTGCAACCAACCATACACACATACGAAGTTTCATTGATATCGGTTGAGTTTCTAGTACGTCGACAACAAGCAAATCATTGGAGACCGTGTGGCGATTACAGAAGGTTAAACGCAATCACGACACCAGACAGGTACCCGTTACCACACATACACGATTTCACCACAATACTCCAAGGCGCTACGGTATTCTCAAAAATTGACCTGGTACGCGCATACCACCACATTCCAATGGCGCAAGACGACGTCCTTAAAACAGCTGTTATCACACCATACCATACGTTCCCAAAGAAAAGAGGAAACCTATTTTTCACGCAATACATTCTCTCACAGACCCCGGAATCAGGGCATCACGAAAGAAAATCGCAAAAATGTACTTCTGGCCGAGAATGAACCACGAAATAAACACATGGGCAAAAAACTGTGCTGCCTGCCAGAAAGAGAAAGTGCAAAAACACACCAAATCACCAACCGATCAGATAATGGTTCCGGCAGGTAGATTCCAACACATTCACATAGACATCGTAGGTCCGCTGCCTCCATCTAACGACTACAAATACTTACTAACAATAGTAGATAGATTCTCCAGATGGCCCGAGGCCTATCCCATTATCCCATTAGGGACATAACTCTGTTGCCACGAGCAAAAACAGCTAAAGTCGAGTTAAGACGAAATGAGTTTTTGATACAATTAGATTCAGCATGCCCAAATCTTCAAGATTCGTTTTTTCCAGCTTTTTATCTTCAAAATTGGAATTTTAATGCCGACGACTTTTAATAGATAGTCTAGAACCATTTGTCATTTTAAGCTTTTTAGCAAAACGTTAATATGCTCTCCTGAAAAATTATCAAATTCGACTTTAGCGGTTTTTCCTTGTTGCAACAGAACTGCGGAAACGATCGCAAGGACATACGTCCACGAGCACGTTGCTCGTTTCGGGGTGCCGAACACAATCTCACACAAGGCTCACAATTCGAGTCTAAGCTGTTCAGTGAACTGACAAAATTTCTCGGCACCACACGCATTCGCACCACAGCCTACCACCCACAGGCTAATGGCATGGTGGAAAGGTTCCATCGTCAATTAAAAACGTCAATACGGGCCTCTGGAGACAAAATAAACTGGTCACACTTCCACTTCCTTTAATCCTTCTCGGAATTCGCACGACCGTCAAAGAGGGCATACAGCATTCACCGTCCGAACTCCTATACGGAGAAAATATTAAAGTGCCACAAGATTTTTCTTCATCGAACACAGATCATGCTAACGAATTCAACTTTGTGGAACATCTGAAAATATTTTAAAAACATCCCAGCATTAACACTGCAAACGAGAAAAACAAAACAAACTTCCATCCTCCTTCCAAACACTCTAAACACTTGCAGGCAGGTCCTGGTAAGAAGCGACAAAATGAAAAGAGCATTAGAATCTCCTTATGAGGGTCCTTTCAAGGTAATACGAACACTACGAAAACAATTTATTATCCAAAAAGGTGAAAAAACATTGTCAGTCGCCATAGATCGATCGAATTAAACCATTCCAAGCCGAATAGGCTGTCAGTGTCATTACCTGTCAAACTGGTCCGCTGCGCTGGGAAGGGGGTGATGTAGCGTACAGAAAGTAGATGGCGATAGGCTCCAAAGTAATGCTAGTGGTGCACAGATGGCGCCTAAACTAAGAGGAAGAAAAGGAAGAGGTTATTGGAGTAGAAAGAAAATTGTAAATTAGACAGAAGGAGAACGTGAGTTAGCGAAGAATGCCAAAAAGTTCTGTCGTAAAATTAAATTAAACTTTTAACTAATTGATCCGATCTCACAATAAATAAAATTGAATTTTGTTAATTATAAAAATACATCGAAGCGTTTCATTTAAATTCAATATGTGTGTGTATGGTTAGTTGCAACTTGGATGATAATAATGTTTTGGACCCGATATGTGGCGCTGTTGTCGATCTAATAGAAACTCAACAGATATCAATGAAACTTTGTATGTGTGTATGGTTGGTTGCAACTTGGATGATAATAGTGTTTTGGACCCGATAGGTGGCGCTGTTGTCGACCTACTAGAAACTCAACCGATATCAATGAAACTTTGTATGTGTGTATGCTTGGTTGCAACTTGGATGATAATAGTGTGTTGGACCCGATAGGTGGCGCTGTTGTCGATCTACTAGAAACTCAACCGATATCAATGGAAATTTGAATGTGTGTACGGGTGCTTGCAACTTGGATGACAATAGTGTTTTTGACCCGATAGGTGGCGCTGCTGTCGACCTACTAGAAACTCAACCGATATCAATGAAACTTCGTATGTGTGTATGGTTGGTTGCCACTTGGATGATAATAATGTTTTGGACCCGATAGGTGGCGCTGTTGTCGATCTACTAGAAACTCAACCGATATCAATGAAACTTTGTATGTGTGTATGGTTAGTTGCAACTTGGATGACAATAGTGTTTTGGACCCGATAGGTGGCGCTGTTGTCGACCTACTAGAAACTCAACCGATATCAATGAAACTTCGTATGTGTGTGTGGTTGGTTGCAACTTGGATGACAATAGTGTTTTGGACCCGATAGGTGGCGCTGTTGTCGATCTACTAGAAACTCAACCGATATTAATGAAACTTCGTATGTGTGTATGGTTGGTTACAACTTGGATGATAGTAGTGTCTTCGACCCGATAGGTGGCGCTGTTGTCGACCTACTAGACACTCAACCGATTTCAATGAAACTTTATGTGTGTGTATGTTTGGTGTGCAACTTGGATGATAATAGTGTTTTGGACCCGATAGGTGGCGCTGTTGTCGATCTACTAGAAACTCAACCGATATCAATGAAACTTCGTATGTGTGTATGGTTGGTTGCAACTTCGAAGATAATAGTGTTTTGGACCCGATAGGTGGAGCTGTTGTCGATATACTAGAAACTCAACCGATATCAATGAAACTTTATGTGTGTTTATGTTCGGTTGCAACTTGGATGATAATAGTGTTTTAGACCCGATAGGTGGCGCTGTTGTCGATCTACTAGTAACTCAACCGATATCAATGAAACTTTGTGTGTGTATATGGTTGGTTGCAACTTGGATGATAATAATGTTTTGGACCCGATAGGTGGCGCTGATGTCGAACTACTAGAAACTCAACCGATATCAATGAAACTTTATGTGTGTGTGTGTGTTTGGTAGCAACTTGGATGATAATAGTGTCTTGGACCCGATAGGTGGCGCTGTTGTCGATCTACTAGTAACTCAACCGATATCAATGAAACTTTGTGTGTGTATATGGTTGGTTGCAACTTGGATGATAATAATGTTTTGGACCCGATAGGTGGCGCTGTTGTCGACCTACTAGAAACTCAACCGATTTCAATGAAACTTTATGTGTGTGTATGTTTGGTTTGCAACTTGGATGATAATAGTGTTTTGGACCCGATAGGTGGCGCTGTTGTCGACCTACTAGAAACTCAACCGATATCAATGAAACTTTATGTGTGTGTGTGTTTGGTAGCAACTTGGATGATAATAGTGTCTTGGACCCGATAGGTGGCGCTGTTGTCGATCTACTAGTAACTCAACCGATATCAATGAAACTTTGTGTGTGCGTGTGTTTGGTAGCAACTTGGATGATAATAGTGTTTTGGACCCGACAGGTGGCGCTGTTGTCGAACTACTAGAAACTCAACCGATATCAATGAAACTTTATGTGTGTGTATGGTTGGTTGCAACTTGGATGATAATAGTGTTTTGGACCCGATAGGTGGCGCTGTTGTCGACCTACTAGAAACTCAACCGATATCAATGAAACTTCGTATGTGTGTATGGTTGGTTGCAACTTCGAAGATAATAGTGTTTTGGACCCGATAGGTGGCGCTGTTGTCGATATACTAGAAACTCAACAGATATCAATGAAACTTTGTATGTGTGTATGGTTGGTTGCAACTTGGATGATAGTAGTGTTGATTTTCTCGTAGATCGACAACAGCGCCACCTGTCGGGTCCAAAACACTATTATCATCGGAGTTGCAAGCACCCTTACACACATTCAAAGTTTCATTGATATCTGTGAAGTTTCTAGTAGATCGACAACAGCGCCACCTATCGGGTCTAAAACACTATTATCATCCAAGTTGCAACCAAACATACACACACATAAAGTTTCATTGAAATCGGTTGAGTTTCTTGTAGGTCAACAACAGCGCCACCTATCGGGTCTAAAACACTATCAGCATCCAAGTTGCAACCAACCATACACACATACAAAGTTTCATTGATATCGGTTGAGTTTCTAGTGGATCAACAACAGCGCCACCTATCGGGTCTAAAACACTATTATCATCCAAGTTGCAACCAACCATACACACATACAAAGTTTCATTGATATCGGTTGAATTCCTAGTAGATCGACAACAGCGCCACCTATCGGGTCCAAAACACTATCATCATCCAAGTTGCTACCAAACACACGCACACATAAAGTTTCATTGATATCGGTTGAGTTTCTAGTAGTTCGACAACAGCGCCACCTATCGGGTCCAAAACATTATTATCATCCAAGTTGCAACCAACCATATACACACACAAAGTTTCATTGATATAGGTTGAGTTTCTAGTAGAGCGACAACAGCTCCACCTATCGGGTCCAAAACACTACTATCATCCAAGTTGCAACCAAACATACGCACACATAAGGTTTCATTGATATCGGTTGAGTTTCTAGTGGAACGACAACAGCGCCACCTATCGGGTCGAAAACACTGCTATCATCCAAGTTGCAACCAAACATACGCACATATAAGGTTTCATTGATATCGGTTGAGTTTCTAGTAGATCGACAACAGCGCCACCTATCGGGTCTAAAACACTATTATCATCCAAGTTGCAACCAACCATACACACACACAAAGTTTCATTGATATCGGTTGAGTTTCTAGTGGAACGACAACAGCGCCACCTATCGGGTCGAAGACACTACTATCATCCAAGTTGCAACCAAACATACGCACGCATAAGGTTTCATTGATATCCGTTGAGTTTCTAGTAGATCGACAACAGCGCCACCTATCGGGTCCAAAACACTATTATCATCCAAGTTGCAACCAACCATACACACATACAAAGTTTCATTGATATCGGTTGAGTTTCTAGTGGAACGACAACAGCGCCACCTATCGGGTCGAAGACACTACTATCATCCAAGTTGCAACCAAACATACGCACACATAAGGTTTCATTGATATCGGTTGAGTTTCTAGTAGATCGACAACAGCGCCACCTATCGGGTCTAAAACACTATTATCATCCAAGTTGCGACCAAACACACACACATAAAGTTTCATTGAAATCGGTTAAGTTTCTATTAGATCGACAACAGCGCCACCTATCGGGTCTAAAACACTATTATCATCCAAGTTGCAACCGAACATACACACACATAAAGTTTCATTGATATCGGTTGAGTTTCTAGTAGATCGACAACAGCGCCACCTATCGGGTCCAAAACACTATTATCATCCAAGTTGCAACCAAACATACACACACATAAGGTTTCATTGAAATCGGTTGAGTTTCTAGTAGGTCGACAACAGCGCCACCTATCGGGTCCAAAACACTATCATCATCCAAGTTGCAACCAACCATACACACATACAAAGTTTCATTGATATCGGTTGAGTTTCTAGTAGGTCGACAACAGCGCCACCCATCGGGTCCAAAACACTATTATCTTCGAAGTTGCAACCAACCATACACACATACAAAGTTTCATTGATATCGGTTGAGTTTCTAGTAGATCGACAACAGCGCCACCTATCGGGTCCAAAACACTATTATCATCCAAGTTGCAAACCAAACATACACACACATAAAGTTTCATTGAAATCGGTTGAGTTTCTAGTAGGTCGACAACAGCGCCACCTATCGGGTCGAAGACACTACTATCATCCAAGTTGCAACCAACCATACACACATACAAAGTTTCATTGATATCGGTTGAGTTTCTAGTTGGTCGACAACAGCGCCACCTATCGGGTCCAAAACACTATTATCATCCAAGTTGCAACCAACCATACACACATACAAAGTTTCATTGATATCGGTTGAGTTTCTAGTAGATCGACAACAGCGCCACCTATCGGGTCCAAAACACTATTATCGTCCAAGTTGCAACCAACCATACACACATACGAAGTTTCATTGATATCGGTTGAGTTTCTAGTAGGTCGACAACAAGCAAATGATTGGAGACCGTGTGGCGATTACAGGTACCCGTTACCACACATACACGATTTCACCACAATACTCCAAGGCGCTACGGTGTTCTCAAAAATTGACCTGGTACGCGCATACCACCACATTCCAATGGCGCAAGACGACGTCCTTAAAACAGCTGTTATCACACCATTCGGACTCTTTGAGTTCACGCGAATGCCATTTGGTCTACGTAATGCGGCCCAAACCTTCCAAAGGTTTATGCACCAAGTAACAAGGAGCCTCGACTTTGTGGTTGTTTACGTGGACGACATATTAGTCGCAAGCAAGACGAACGCACCTCAAACTTCTGTTCCAACGGCTTACCGACTACGGCCTACGTATAAAAGCCTCCAAATGCACATTTGGAGTCGCGACACTGCAATTTCTAGGACTACACATTTCAAAATATGGAATTCAGCCATCTAAGGAACGGGTCGAAGCAATAGAAAACTTTCCCGAACCTAACTCTATTAAAAACGTGCAAAGATTTATCGGTATGATAAATTATTATCATCGTTTCATACCACATCTAGCAAGGACTTTCTCCCCCATCTACGACCACTTGACAAAACTGTCCAAAAGCAAAGATAACAAAAATAATTTCACTGGCCCTCGGTTTGCCAAGAAGCATTCGAAAAGGCAAAGCGACAACTCGCTGAAGCTACGCTTCTCAACCATCCTCAAGAGAATGCTAAGCTCAGCATAACAACCGATGCATCCAACACGGACATCGGCGCTGTATTGCAACAGTGGAGAGGAGAAGATTGGCAACCAGTAGCCTTCTTTAGCAAAAAACTCTCGCCTACACAAACACGATACTCTGCATTCGACCGAGAACTTCTTGCAATATACCTTGCGATACAACACTTCAGAAACTTCGTCGAAGGACAAGACTTCACGGTCTTTACAGACCATAAGCCGCTGACAACAGCGCTTACAACAAAAACCCAACGCAGTCCTAGACAAGAGCGTCAATTGGATCTAATATCGCAATTCACAAGCGATATACGATATGTCAAGGGCTCGTTGAACGTCGTAGCCGACACTCTTTCACGTCCAGATGCTGCGTCACTCGAACTTACCCTTCCGGGAATCGAGAAAATCGCCGAAGCACAGCTCGCTGATGAGGAACTCTCCGCACTCATTCACAATCCCCCTCCACACTCCAGCGTAAAACTGGAATCTATAAAAATACCGGCTTTTGATATTTCCCTATGGTGCGAAACAGCTACGGGTATCAACAGACCATACGTTCCCAAAGAAAAGAGGAAACCTATTTTTCACGCAATACATTCTCTCCCACACCCCGGAATCAGGGCATCACGAAAGAAAGTCGCAAAAATGTACTTCTGGCCGAGAATGAACCACGAAATAAACACATGGGCAAAAAACTGTGCTGCCTGCCAGAAAGAGAAAGTGCAAAAACACACCAAATCACCAAACGATCAGATAATGGTTCCGGCAGGTAGATTCCAACACATTCACTTAGACATCGTAGGTCCGCTGCCTCCATCTAACGACTACAAATACTTACTAACAATAGTAGATGATTCTCCAGATGGCCCGAGGCCTATCCCATTATCCCATTAGGGACATAACTGCGGAAACGATCGCAAGGACATACGTCCACGAGCACGTTGCTCGTTTCGGGGTGCCGTACACAATCACCACTGACCAGGGCTCACAATTCGAGTCTAAGTTGTTCAGTGAATTGACAAAATTTCTCGGCACCACACGCATTCGCACCACAGCCTACCACCCACAGACTAATGGCATGGTGGAAAGGTTCCATCGTCAATTAAAAACGTCAATACGGGCCTCTGGAGACAAAATAAACTGGTCACATGCACTTCCTTTAATCCTTCTCGGAATTCGCACGACCGTCAAAGAGGACATACAGCATTCACCGTCCGAACTCCTATACGGAGAAAATATTAAAGTGCCACAAGATTTTTCTTCATCGAACACAGATCATGCTAACGAATTCAACTTTGTGGAACATCTGAAAATATTTTTTAAAAACATCCCAGCATTAACACTGCAAACGAGAAAAACAAAACAAACTTCCATCCTCCTTCCAAACACTCTAAACACTTGCAGGCAGGTCCTGGTAAGAAGCGACAAAATGAAAAGAGCATTAGAATCTCCTTATGAGGGTCCTTTCAAGGTAATACGAACACTACGAAAACAATTTATTATCAAAAAAGGTGAAAAAACATTGTCAGTCGCCATAGATCGATCGAATTAAACCATTCCAAGCCGAATAGGCTGTCAGTGTCATTACCTGTCAAACTGGTCCGCTGCGCTGGGAAGGGGGTGATGTAGCGTACAGAAAGTAGATGGCGATAGGCTCCAAAGTAATGCTAGTGGTGCACAGATGGCGCCTAAACTAAGAGGAAGAAAAGGAAGAGGTTATTGGAGTAGAAAGAAAATTGTAAATTAGACAGAAGGAGAACGTGAGTTAGCGAAGAGTGCCAAAAAGTTCTGTCGTAAAATTAAATTAAACTTTTAACTAATTGATCCGATCTCACAATAAATAAAATTGAATTTTGTTAATTATAAAAATACATCGAAGCGTTTCATTTAAATTCAATATGTGTGTGTATGGTTAGTTGCAACTTGGATGATAATAATGTTTTGGACCCGATATGTGGCGCTGTTGTCGATCTAATAGAAACTCAACAGATATCAATGAAACTTTGAATGTGTGTAAGGGTGCTTGCAACTTGGATGATAATAGTTTTTTGGACCCGATAGGTGGCGCTGTTGTCGACCTACTAGAAACTCAACCGATTTCAATGAAACTTTATGTGTGTGTATGTTTGGTTGCAACTTGGATGATAATAGTGTGTTGGACCCGATAGGTGGCTCTGTTGTCGATCTACTAGAAACTCAACCGATATTAATGAAACTTCGTATGTGTGTATGGTTGGTTTTAACTTGGAAGATAATAGTGTTTTGGACCCGATAGGTGGCGCTGTTGTCGATCTACTAGAAACTCAACCGATATCAATGAAACTTTATGTGTGTGTATGTTTGGTTGCAACTTGGATGATAATAGTGTGTTGGATCCGATAGGTGGCTCTGTTGTCGATCTACTAGAAACTCAACCGATATTAATGAAACTTCGTATGTGTGTCTGGTTGGTTTTAACTTGGATGATAATAGTGCACTTCCTTTAATCCTTCTCGGAATTCGCACGACCGTCAAAGAGGACATACGGCATTCACCGTCCGAACTCCTATACGGAGAAAATATTAAAGTGCCACAAGATTTTTCTTCATCGAACACAGATCATGCTAACGAATTCAACTTTGTGGAACTTTGTGGAACAAATTAACAAATTAATTAACTAATTGATCCGATCTCACAATAAATAAAATTGAATTTTGTTAATTATAAAAATACATCGAAGCGTTTCATTTAAATTCAATATGTGTGTGTATGGTTAGTTGCAACTTGGATGATAATAATGTTTTGGACCCGATATGTGGCGCTGTTGTCGATCTAATAGAAACTCAACAGATATCAATGAAACTTTGAATGTGTGTAAGGGTGCTTGCAACTTGGATGATAATAGTTTTTTGGACCCGATAGGTGGCGCTGTTGTCGACCTACTAGAAACTCAACCGATTTCAATGAAACTTTATGTGTGTGTATGTTTGGTTGCAACTTGGATGATAATAGTGTGTTGGACCCGATAGGTGGCTCTGTTGTCGATCTACTAGAAACTCAACCGATATTAATGAAACTTCGTATGTGTGTATGGTTGGTTTTAACTTGGATGATAATAGTGTTTTAGACCCGATAGGTTGCGCTGTTGTCGATCTACTAGAAACTCAACCGATATCAATGAAACTCTGTATGTGTGTATGGTTGGTTGCAACTTGGATGATGATACTGTTTTGGACCCGATAGGTGGCGCTGTTGTCGATCTACTAGAAACTCAACCGATATCAATGAAACTTTATGTGTGTGTATGTTTGGTTGCAACTTGGATGATAATAGTGTGTTGGATCCGATAGGTGGCTCTGTTGTCGATCTACTAGAAACTCAACCGATATTAATGAAACTTCGTATGTGTGTATGGTTGGTTTTAACTTGGATGATAATAGTGTTTTAGACCCGATAGGTTGCGCTGTTGTCGATCTACTAGAAACTCAACCGATATCAATGAAACTCTGTATGTGTGTATGGTTGGTTGCAACTTGGATGATGATACTGTTTTGGACCCGATAGGTGGCGCTGTTGTCGACCTACTAGAAACTTAACCGATTTCAATGAAACTTTATGTGTTTGTATGTTTGGTTGCAACTTGGATGATAATAGTGTTTTTGACCTGATATGTGGCGCTGTTGTCGATCTACTAGAAACTCAACCGATATCAATGAAACTTTGTATGTGTGTATGGTTGGTTGCAACTTGGATGATAGTAGTGTTGAGTTTCTAGTAGATCGACAACAGCGCCACATATCGGGTCCAAAACACTATTATCATCCAAGTTGCAACCAACCATACACACATACAAAGTTTCATTGATATCGGTTGAGTTTCTAGTGGAACGACAACAGCGCCACCTATCGGGTCCAAAACACTATTATCTTCCAAGTTGGAATCAAACATACACACACAATACTCCAAGGCGCTACGGTTTTCTCAAAAATTGACCTGGTACGCGCATACCACCACATTCCAATGGCGCAAGACGACGTCCTTAAAACAGCTGTTATCACACCATACCATACGTTCCCAAAGAAAAGAGGAAACCTATTTTTCACGCAATACATTCTCTCACACACCCCGGAATCAGGGCATCACGAAAGAAAATCGCAAAAATGTACTTCTGGCCGAGAATGAACCACGAAAAACACACATGGGCAAAAAACTGTGCTGCCTGCCAGAAAGAGAAAGTGCAAAAACACACCAAATCACCAACCGATCAGATAATGGTTCCGGCAGGTAGATTCCAACACATTCACTTAGACATCGTAGGTCCGCTGCCTCCATCTAACGACTACAAATACTTACTAACAATAGTAGATTGATTCTCCAGATGGCCCGAGGCCTATCCCATTATCCCATTAGGGACATAACTGCGGAAACGATCGCAAGGACATACGTCCACGAGCACGTTGCTCGTTTCGGGGTGCCGAACACAATCTCACACAAGGCTCACAATTCGAGTCTAAGCTGTTCAGTGAACTGACAAAATTTCTCGGCACCACACGCATTCGCACCACAGCCTACCACCCACAGGCTAATGGCATGGTGGAAAGGTTCCATCGTCAATTAAAAACGTCAATACGGGCCTCTGGAGACAAAATAAACTGGTCACATGCACTTCCTTTAATCCTTCTCGGAATTCGCACGACCGTCAAAGAGGACATACGGCATTCACCGTCCGAACTCCTATACGGAGAAAATATTAAAGTGCCACAAGATTTTTCTTCATCGAACACAGATCATGCTAACGAATTCAACTTTGTGGAACATCTGAAAATATTTTTTAAAAACATCCCAGCATTAACACTGCAAACGAGAAAAACAAAACAAACTTCCATCCTCCTTCCAAACACTCTAAACACTTGCAGGCAGGTCCTGGTAAGAAGCGACAAAATGAAAAGAGCATTAGAATCTCCTTATGAGGGTCCTTTCAAGGTAATACGAACACTACGAAAACAATTTATTATCAAAAAAGGTGAAAAAACATTGTCAGTCGCCATAGATCGATCGAATTAAACCATTCCAAGCCGAATAGGCTGTCAGTGTCATTACCTGTCAAACTGGTCCGCTGCGCTGGGAAGGGGGTGATGTAGCGTACAGAAAGTAGATGGCGATAGGCTCCAAAGTAATGCTAGTGGTGCACAGATGGCGCCTAAACTAAGAGGAAGAAAAGGAAGAGGTTATTGGAATAGAAAGAAAATTGTAAATTAGACAGAAGGAGAACGTGAGTTAGCGAAGAGTGCCAAAAAGTTCTGTCGTAAAATTAAATTAAACTTTTAACTAATTGATCCGATCTCACAATAAATAAAATTGAATTTTGTTAATTATAAAAATACATCGAAGCGTTTCATTTAAATTCAATATGTGTGTGTATGGTTAGTTGCAACTTGGATGATAATAATGTTTTGGACCCGATATGTGGCGCTGTTGTCGATCTAATAGAAACTCAACAGATATCAATGAAACTTTGAATGTGTGTAAGGGTGCTTGCAACTTGGATGATAATAGTTTTTTGGACCCGATAGGTGGCGCTGTTGTCGACCTACTAGAAACTCAACCGATTTCAATGAAACTTTATGTGTGTGTATGTTTGGTTGCAACTTGGATGATAATAGTGTGTTGGACCCGATAGGTGGCTCTGTTGTCGATCTACTAGAAAGTCAACCGATATCAATGAAACTCTGTATGTGTGTATAGTTGGTTGCAATTTGGATGATAATAGTGTTTTTGACCTGATATGTGGCGCTGTTGTCGATCTACTAGAAACTCAACCGATATCAATGAAACTTTGTATGTGTGTATGGTTGGTTGCAACTTGGATGATTATAGTGTTTTGGACCCGATAGGTGGCGCTGTTGTCGATCTACTAGTAACTCAACCGATATCAATGAAACTTTGTAAATGTGTTTGTTTGGTTGCAACTTGGATGATAATAGTGTTTTGGACCCGATAGGTGGCGCTGTTGTCGATCTACTAGAAACTCAACCGATATCAATGAAACCTTATGTGTGCGTATGTTTGGTTGCAACTTGGATGATAGTAGTGTCTTCGACCCGATAGGTAGCGCTGTTTTTGTTCCACTAGAAACTCAACCGATATCAACGAAACTTTGAATGTGTGTAAGGGTGCTTGCAACTTGGATGATAATAGTTTTTTGGACCCGATAGGTGGCGCTGTTGTCGACCTACTAGAAACTCAACCGATTTCAATGAAACTTTATGTGTGTGTATGTTTGGTTGCAACTTGGATGATAATAGTGTGTTGGACCCGATAGGTGGCTCTGTTGTCGATCTACTAGAAAGTCAACCGATATCAATGAAACTCTGTATGTGTGTATGGTTGGTTGCAACTTGGATGATGATACTGTTTTGGACCCGATAGGTGGCGCTGTTGTCGACCTACTAGAAACTCAACCGATTTCAATGAAACTTTATGTGTGTGTATGTTTGGTTGCAACTTGGATGATAATAGTGTGTTGGACCCGATAGGTGGCTCTGTTGTCGATCTACTAGAAAGTCAACCGATATCAATGAAACTCTGTATGTGTGTATGGTTGGTTGCAACTTGGATGATGATACTGTTTTGGACCCGATAGGTGGCGCTGTTGTCGACCTACTAGAAACTCAACCGATTTCAATGAAACTTTATGTGTGTGTATGTTTGGTTGCAACTTGGATGATAATAGTGTTTTGGACCCGATAGGTGGCGCTGTTGTCGATCTACTAGAAACTCAACCAATATCAATGTGTGTGTATGTTTTGTGGAACAAATTAACAAATTAATTAACTAATTGATCCGATCTCACAATAAATAAAATTGAATTTTGTTAATTATAAAAATACATCGAAGCGTTTCATTTAAATTTAATATGTGTGTGTATGGTTAGTTGCAACTTGGATGATAATAATGTTTTGGACCCGATATGTGGCGCTGTTGTCGATCTAATAGAAACTCAACAGATATCAATGAAACTTTGAATGTGTGTAAGGGTGCTTGCAACTTGGATGATAATAGTTTTTTGGACCCGATAGGTGGCGCTGTTGTCGACCTACTAGAAACTCAACCGATTTCAATGAAACTTTATGTGTGTGTATGTTTGGTTGCAACTTGGATGATAATAGTGTGTTGGACCCGATAGGTGGCTCTGTTGTCGATCTACTAGAAACTCAACCGATATTAATGAAACTTCGTATGTGTGTATGGTTGGTTTTAACTTGGAAGATAATAGTGTTTTGGACCCGATAGGTGGCGCTGTTGTCGATCTACTAGAAACTCAACCGATATCAATGAAACTTTATGTGTGTGTATGTTTGGTTGCAACTTGGATGATAATAGTGTGTTGGATCCGATAGGTGGCTCTGTTGTCGATCTACTAGAAACTCAACCGATATTAATGAAACTTCGTATGTGTGTATGGTTGGTTTTAACTTGGATGATAAGTGTTTTAGACCCGATAGGTTGCGCTGTTGTCGATCTACTAGAAACTCAACCGATATCAATGAAACTCTGTATGTGTGTATGGTTGGTTGCAACTTGGATGATGATACTGTTTTGGACCCGATAGGTGGCGCTGTTGTCGACCTACTAGAAACTCAACCGATTTCAATGAAACTTTATGTGTGTGTATGTTTGGTTGCAACTTGGATGATAATAGTTTTTTGGACCCGATAGGTGGCGCTGTTGTCGACCTACTAGAAACTCAACCGATTTCAATGAAACTTTATGTGTGTGTATGTTTGGTTGCAACTTGGATGATAATAGTGTGTTGGACCCGATAGGTGGCTCTGTTGTCGATCTACTAGAAAGTCAACCGATATCAATGAAACTCTGTATGTGTGTATGGTTGGTTGCAACTTGGATGATGATACTGTTTTGGACCCGATAGGTGGCGCTGTTGTCGACCTACTAGAAACTCAACCGATTTCAATGAAACTTTATGTGTGTGTATGTTTGGTTGCAACTTGGATGATAATAGTGTTTTGGACCCGATAGGTGGCGCTGTTGTCGATCTACTAGAAACTCAACCAATATCAATGTGTGTGTATGTTTGGTTGCAACTTGGAAGATAATAGTGTTTTGGACCCGATAGGTGGCGCTGTTGTCGATCTACTAGAAACTCAACCGATATCAACGAAACTTTATGTGTGTGTATGTTCGGTTGCAACTTGGATGATAATAGTGTTTTAGACCCGATAGGTGGCGCTGTTGTCGATCTAATAGAAACTCAACCGATTTCAATGAAACCTTATGTGTGCGTGTGTTTGGTAGCAACTTGGACGATAATAGTGTTTTGGACCCGATAGGTGGCGCAGTTGTCGATCTACTAGAAACTCAACCGATATCAATGAAACCTTATGTGTGTGTATGTTTGGTTGCAACTTGGAAGATAATAGTGTTTTGGACCCGATAGGTGGCGCTGTTGTCGATCTACTAGAAACTAAACCGATATCAATGAAACTTTGTATGTGTGTATGGTTGGTTGCAACTTGGATGATTATAGCGTTTTGGACCCGATAGGTGGCGCAGTTGTCGATCTACTAGAAACTCAACCGATATCAATGAAACCTTATGTGTGTGTATGTTTGGTTGCAACTTGGATGATAATAATGTTTTGGACCCGATATGTGGCGCTGTTGTCGATCTAATAGAAACTCAACAGATATCAATGAAACTTTGAATGTGTGTAAGGGTGCTTGCAACTTGGATGATAATAGTTTTTTGGACCCGATAGGTGGCGCTGTTGTCGACCTTCTAGAAACTTTATGTGTGTGTATGTTTGGTTGCAACTTGGATGATAATAGTGTGTTGGACCCGATAGGTGGCTCTGTTGTCGATCTACTAGAAACTCAACCGATATTAATGAAACTTCGTATGTGTGTATGGTTGGTTTTAACTTGGATGATAATAGTGTGTTGGACCCGATAGGTGGCGCTGTTGTCGATCTACTAGTAACTCAACCGATATCAATGAAGCTTTGTAAATGTGTATGTTTGGTTGCAACTTGGATGATAATAGTGTTTTGGACCCGTAAGGTGGCGCTGTTGTCGATCTACTAGTTAACTCAACCGATATCAATGAAACTTTGTAAATGTGTATGTTTGGTTGCAACTTGGATGATAATAGTGTTTTGGACCCGATAGGTGGCGCTGTTGTCAATCTACTAAAAACTCTACCGATATCAATGAAACTTTGTATGTGTGTATGGTTGGTTGCAAGTTGGATGATAATAGTGTTTTGGACCCGATATGTGGCGCTGTTGTCGATCTACTAGAAACTCAACCGATATCAATGAAACTTTGTATGTGTGTATAGTTGGTTGCAATTTGGATGATAATAGTATTTTTGACCTGATATGTGGCGCTGTTGTCGATCTACTAGAAACTCAACCTATATCAATGAAACTTTGTATGTGTGTATGGTTGGTTGCAACTTGGATGACTATATTGTTTTGGACCCGATAGGTGGCGCTGTTGTCGATCTACTAGTAACTCAACCGATATCAATGAAACTTTGTAAATGTGTTTGTTTGGTTGCAACTTGGATGATAATAGTGTTTTGGACCCGATAGGTGGCGCTGTTATCGATCTACTAGAAACTCAACCGATATCAATGAAACTTTATGTGTGTGTGTGTTTGGTAGCAACTTGGATGATAATAGTGTTTTGGACCCGATAGGTGGCGCTGTTGTCGATCTACTAGAAACTCAACCGATATCAATGAAACCTTATGTGTGCGTATGATTGGTTGCAACTTGGATGATAGTAGTGTCTTCGACCCGATAGGTAGCGCTGTTTTTGTTCCACTAGAAACTCAACCGATATCAATGAAACTTTGTATGTGTGCATGGTTGGTTGCAACTTGGATGATAATAGTGTTTTGGACCCGATATGTGGCGCTGTTGTCGATCTACTAGAAACTCAACCGATATCAATGAAACTTTGTATGTGTGTATGGTTTGTTGCAATTTGGATGATAATAGTGTTTTTGACCTGATATGTGGCGCTGTTGTCGATCTACTAGAAACTCAACCGATATCAATGAAACTTTGTATGTGTGTATGGTTGGTTGCAACTTGGATGATAGTAGTGTTAAGTTTCTAGTAGATCGACAGCAGCGCCACATATCGGGTCCAAAACACTATTATCATCCAAGTTGCAACCAACCATACACACATACAAAGTTTCATTGATATCGGTTGAGTTTCTAGTGGAACGACAACAGCGCCACCTATCGGGTCGAAGACACTATTATCTTCCAAGTTGGAATCAAACATACACACACATAAGGTTTCATTGATATCGGTTGAGTTTCTAGTAGATCGACAACAGCGCCACATATCGGGTCCAAAACACTATTATCATCCAAGTTGCAACCGAACATACACACACATAAAGTTTCATTGATATCGGTTAAGTTTCTAGTAGATCGACAACAGCGCCACCTATCGGGTCCAAAACACTATTATCTTTCAAGTTTCAACCGAACATACACACACATAAGGTTTCATTGATATCGGTTGAGTTTCTAGTAGATCGACAACAGCGCCACCTATCGGGTCCAAAACACTATTATCATCCAAGCTGCAACCAAACATACACACACATAAAGTTTCATTGAAATCGGTTGAGTTTCTAGTAGGTCGACAACAGCGCCACCTATCGGGTCCAAAACACAATCATCATCCAAGTTGCAACCAACCATACACACGTACAAAGTTTCATTGATATCGGTTGACTTTCTAGTAGATCGACAACAGCGCCACCTATCGGGTCTAAAACACTATTATCATCCAAGTTGCAACCGAACATACACACACATAAAGTTTGATTGATATCGGTTGAGTTTCTAGTATATCGACAACAGCGCCACCTATCGGGTCCAAAACACTATTATCTTCGAAGTTGCAACCAACCATACACACATACGAAGTTTCATTGATATCGGTTGAGTTTCTAGTAGGTCGACAACAGCGCCACCTATCGGGTCCAAAACACTATTATCATCCAAGTTGCAACCAACCATACACACATACAAAGTTTCATTGATATCGGTTGAGTTTCTAGTAGATCGACAACAGAGTCACCTATCGGGTCCAAAACACTTTTATCGTCCAAGCTGCAACCAAACACCTATCGGGTCGAAGACACTACTATCATCCAAGTTGCAAGCAACCATACACACATACAAAGTTTCATTGATATCGGTTGAGTTTCTAGTAGGTCGACAACAGCGCCACCTATCGGGTCCAAAACACTATTATCATCCAAGTTGCAACCAACCATACACACATACAAAGTTTCATTGATATCTGTTGAGTTTCTAGTAGATCGACAACAGCGCCATCTATCGGGTCCAAAACACTATTATCATCCAAGTTGCAACCAACCATACACACATACGAAGTTTCATTGATATCGGTTGAGTTTCTAGTACGTCGACAACAAGCAAATCATTGGAGACCGTGTGGCGATTTCAGAAGGTTAAACGCAATCACGACACCAGACAGGTACCCGTTACCACACATACACGATTTCACAACAATACTCCAAGGCGCTACGGTGTTCTCAAAAATTGACCTGGTACGCGCATACCACCACATTCCAATGGCGCAAGACGACGTCCTTAAAACAGCTGTTATCACACCATACCATACGTTCCCAAAGAAAAGAGGAAACCTATTTTTCACGCAATACATTCTCTCACACACCCCGGAATCAGGGCATCACGAAAGAAAATCGCAAAAATGTACTTCTGGCCGAGAATGAACCACGAAAAAAACACATGGGCAAAAAACTGTGCTGCCTGCCAGAAAGAGAAAGTGCAAAAACACACCAAATCACCAACCGATCAGATAATGGTTCCGGCAGGTAGATTCCAACACATTCACTTAGACATCGTAGGTCCGCTGCCTCCATTTAACGACTACAAATACTTACTAACAATAGTAGATAGATTCTCCAGATGGCCCGAGGCCTATCCCATTATCCCATTAGGGACATAACTGCGGAAACGATCGCAAGGACATACGTCCACGAGCACGTTGCTCGTTTCGGGGTGCCGAACACAATCTCACACAAGGCTCACAATTCGAGTCTAAGCTGTTCAGTGAACTGACAAAATTTCTCGGCACCACACGCATTCGCACCACAGCCTACCACCCACAGGCTAATGGCATGGTGGAAAGGTTCCATCGTCAATTAAAAACGTCAATACGGGCCTCTGGAGACAAAATAAACTGGTCACATGCACTTCCTTTAATCCTTCTCGGAATTCGCACGACCGTCAAAGAGGACATACAGCATTCACCGTCCGAACTCCTATACGGAGAAAATATTAAAGTGCCACAAGATTTTTCTTCATCGAACACAGATCATGCTAACGAATTCAACTTTGTGGAACATCTGAAAATATTTTTTAAAAACATCCCAGCATTAACACTGCAAACGAGAAAAACAAAACAAACTTCCATCCTCCTTCCAAACACTCTAAACACTTGCAGGCAGGTCCTGGTAAGAAGCGACAAAATGAAAAGAGCATTAGAATCTCCTTATGAGGGTCCTTTCAAGGTAATACGAACACTACGAAAACAATTTATTATCAAAAAAGGTGAAAAAACATTGTCAGTCGCCATAGATCGATCGAATTAAGCCATTCCAAGCCGAATAGGCTGTCAGTGTCATTACCTGTCAAACTGGTCCGCTGCGCTGGGAAGGGGGTGATGTAGAGTACAGAAAGTAGATGGCGATAGGCTCCAAAGTAATGCTAGTGGTGCACAGATGGCGCCTAAACTAAGAGGAAGAAAAGGAAGAGGTTATTGGAGTAGAAAGAAAATTGTAAATTAGACAGAAGGAGAACGTGACTTAGCGAAGAGTGCCAAAAAGTTCTGTCGTAAAATTAAATTAAACTTTTAACTAATTGATCCGATCTCACAATAAATAAAATTGAATTTTGTTAATTATAAAAATACATCGAAGCGTTTCATTTAAATTCAATATGTGTGTGTATGGTTAGTTGCAACTTGGATGATAATAATGTTTTGGACCCGATATGTGGCGCTGTTGTCGATCTAATAGAAACTCAACAGATATCAATGAAACTTTGAATGTGTGTAAGGGTGCTTGCAACTTGGATGATAATAGTTTTTTGGACCCGATAGGTGGCGCTGTTGTCGACCTACTAGAAACTCAACCGATTTCAATGAAACTTTATGTGTGTGTATGTTTGGTTGCAACTTGGATGATAATAGTGTGTTGGACCCGATAGGTGGCTCTGTTGTCGATCTACTAGAAACTCAACCGATATTAATGAAACTTCGTATGTGTGCATGGTTGGTTTTAACTTGGAAGATAAAAGTGTTTTGGACCCGATAGGTGGCGCTGTTGTCGATCTACTAGAAACTCAACCGATATCAATGAAACTTTATGTGTGTGTATGTTTGGTTGCAACTTGGATGATAATAGTGTGTTGGACCCGATAGGTGGCTCTGTTGTCGATCTACTAGAAACTCAACCGATATTAATGAAACTTCGTATGTGTGTATGGTTGGTTTTAACTTGGATGATAATAGTGTTTTAGACCCGATAGGTGGCGCTGTTGTCGATCTACTAGAAACTCAACCGATATCAATGAAACTTTGTGTGTGTGTATGGTTGGTTGCAACTTGGATGATAGTAGTGTTTTGGACCCGAAAGGTGGAGCTGTTGTTGATCTACTAGAAAGTCAACCGATATCAATGAAACTCTGTATGTGTGTATGGTTGGTTGCAACTTGGATGATGATACTGTTTTGGACCCGATAGGTGGCGCTGTTGTCGACCTACTAGAAACTCAACCGATTTCAATGAAACTTTATGTGTGTGTATGTTTGGTTGCAACTTGGATGATAATAGTGTTTTGGACCCGATAGGTGGCGCTGTTGTCGATCTACTAGAAACTCAACCAATATCAATGAAACCTTATGTGTGTGTATGTTTGGTTGCAACTTGGAAGATAATAGTGTTTTGGACCCGATAGGTGGCGCTGTTGTCGATCTACTAGAAACTCAACCGATATCAACGAAACTTTATGTGTGTGTATGTTCGGTTGCAACTTGGATGATAATAGTGTTTTAGACCCGATAGGTGGCGCTGTTGTCGATCAACTAGAAACTCAACCGATATCAATGAAACTTTGTATGTGTGTATGGTTGGTTGCAACTTGGATGATTATAGCGTTTTGGACCCGATAGGTGGCGCAGTTGTCGATCTACTGATACTCAACCGATATCAATGAAACCTTATGTGTGTGTATGTTTGGTTGCAACTTGGATGATAATAGTGTTTTGGACCCGATAGGTGGCGCTGTTGTCGATCTACTAGTAACTCAACCGATATCAATGAAACTTTGTAAATGTGTATGTCTGGTTGCAACTTGGATGATAATAGTGTTTTGGACCCGATAGGTGGCGCTGTTGTCAATCTACTAAAAAATCTACCGATATCAATGAAACTTTGTATGTGTGTATGGTTGGTTGCAAGTTGGATGATAATAGTGTTTTGGACCCGATATGTGGCGCTGTTGTCGATCTACTAGAAACTCAACCGATATCAATGAAACTTTGTATATGTGTATAGTTGGTTGCAATTTGGATGATAATAGTGTTTTTGACCTGATATGTGGCGCTGTTGTCGATCTACTAGAAACTCAACCGATATCAATGAAACTTTGTATGTGTGTATGGTTGGTTGCAACTTGGATGATAGTAGTGTCTTCGACCCGATAGGTGTTTGGTTGCAACTTGGATGATAATAGTGTTTTGGACCCGATAGGTGGCGCTGTTGTCGATCTACTAGAAACTCAACCGATATCAATGAAACCTTATGTGTGCGTATGTTTGGTTGCAACTTGGATGATAGTAGTGTCTTCGACCCGATAGGTGGCGCTGTTGTCGTTCCACTAGAAACTCAACCGATATCAATGAAACTTTGTTTGTGTGTATGGTTTGTTGCAATTTGGATGATAATAGTGTTTTGGACCCGATAGGTGGCGCTGTTGTCGATCTACTAGAAACTCAACCGATATCAATGAAACTTTATGTGTGTGTGTGTTTGGTAGCAGCTTGGATGATAATAGTGTTTTGGACCCGATATGTGGCGCTGTTGTCGATCTACTAGAAACTCAACCGATATCAATGAAACTTTGTAAATGTGTTTGTTTGGTTGCAACTTGGATGATAATAGTGTTTTGGACCCGATAGGTGGCGCTGTTGTCGATCTACTAGAAACTCAACCGATATCAATGAAACTTTATGTGTGTGTGTGTTTGGTAGCAACTTGGATGATAATAGTGTTTTGGACCCGATAGGTGGCGCTGTTGTCGATCTACTAGAAACGCAACCGATATCAATGAAACTTTGTATGTGTGTATGGTTGGTTGCAACTTGGATGATAGTAGTGTCTTCGACCCGAGAGGTGTTTGGTTGCAACTTGGATAATAATAGTGTTTTAGACCCGATAGGTGGCGCTGTTGTCGATCTAATAGAAACTCAACCGATTTCAATGAAACTTTATGTGTGCGTGTGTTTGGTAGCAACTTGGACGATAATAGTGTTTTGGACCCGATAGGTGGCGCTGTTGTCGATCTACTAGAAACGCAACCGATATCAATGAAACTTTATGTGTGTGTATGTTCGGTTGCAACTTGGATGATAATAGTGTTTTAGACCCGATAGGTGGCGCTGTTGTCGATCTAATAGAAACTCAACCGATTTCAATGAAACTTTATGTGTGCGTGTGTTTGGTAGCAACTTGGATGATAATAGTGTTTTGGACCCGATAGGTGGCGCTGTTGTCGATCTACTAGAAACTCAACCGATATCAATGAAACCTTATGTGCGTGTATGTTTGGTTGCAACTTGGATGATAATAGTGTTTTCGACCCGATAGGTGGCGCTGTTGTCGATCTACTAGAAACGCAACCGATATCAATGAAACTTTGTATGTGTGTATGGTTGGTTGCAACTTGGATGATAGTAGTGTCTTCGACCCGATAGGTGTTTGGTTGCAACTTGGATGATAATAGTGTTTTGGACCCGATAGGTGGCGCTGTTGTCGATCTACTAGAAACTCAACCGATATCAATGAAACCTTATGTGTGCGTATGTTTGGTTGCAACTTGGATGATAGTAGTGTCTTCGACCCGATAGGTGGCGCTGTTGTCGTTCCACTAGAAACTCAACCGATATCAATGAAACTTTGTATGTGTGTATGGTTGGTTGCAACTTGGATGATTATAGTGTTTTGGACCCGATAGGTGGCGCTGTTGTCGATCTACTAGTAACTCAACCGATATCAATGAAACTTTGTAAATGTGTTTGTTTGGTTGCAACTTGGATGATAATAGTGTTTTGGACCCGATAGGTGGCGCTGTTGTCGATCTACTAGAAACTCAACCGATATCAATGAAACCTTATGTGTGCGTATGTTTGGTTGCAACTTGGATGATAGTAGTGTCTTCGACCCGATAGGTAGCGCTGTTTTTGTTCCACTAGAAACTCAACCGATATCAATGAAACTTTGTATGTGTGTATGGTTGGTTGCAACTTGGATGATAATAGTGTTTTGGACCCGATATGTGGCGCTGTTGTCGATCTACTAGAAACTCAACCGATATCAATGAAACTTTGTTTGTGTGTATGGTTTGTTGCAATTTGGATGATAATAGTGTTTCTGACCTGATATGTGGCGCTGTTGTCGATCTACTAGAAACTCAACCGATATCAATGAAACTTTGTATGTGTGTATGGTTGGTTGCAACTTGGATGATTATAGTGTTTTGGACCCGATAGGTGGCGCTGTTTTCGATCTACTAGTAACTCAACCGATATCAATGAAACTTTGTAAATGTGTTTGTTTGGTTGCAACTTGGGTGAAAATAGTGTTTTGGACCCGATATGTGGCGCTGTTGTCGATCTACTAGAAACTCAACCGATATCAATGAAACTTTGTATGTGTGTATAGTTGGTTGCAATTTGGATGATAATAGTGTTTTTGACCTGATATGTGGCGCTGTTGTCGATCTACTAGAAACTCAACCGATATCAATGAAACTTTGTATGTGTGTATGGTTGGTTGCAACTTGGATGATTATAGTGTTTTGGACCCGATAGGTGGCGCTGTTGTCGATCTACTAGAAACTCAACCGATATCAATGAAACCTTATGTGTGCGTATGTTTGGTTGCAACTTGGATGATAGTAGTGTCTTCGACCCGATAGGTAGCGCTGTTTTTGTTCCACTAGAAACTCAACCGATATCAACGAAACTTTGTATGTGTGTATGGTTGGTTGCAACTTGGATGATAATAGTGTTTTGGACCCGATATGTGGCGCTGTTGTCGACCTACTAGAAACTCAACCGATATCAATGAAACTTTGTATGTGTGTATGGTTTGTTGCAATTTGGATGATAATAGTGTTTCTGACCTGATATGTGGCGCTGTTGTCGATCTACTAGAAACTCAACCGATATCAATGAAACTTTGTATGTGTGTATGGTTGGTTGCAACTTGGATGATAGTAGTGTTGAGTTTCTAGTAGATCGACAACAGCTCCACATATCGGGTCCAAAACACTATTATCATCCAAGGTGCAACCAACCATACACACATACAAAGTTTCATTGATATCGGTTGAGTTTCTAGTGGAACGACAACAGCGCCACCTATCGGGTCGAAGACACTATTATCTTCCAAGTTGGAAGCAAACATACACACACATAAGGTTTCATTGATATCGGTTGAGTTTCTAGTAGATCGACAACAGCGCCACATATCGGGTCCAAAACACTATTATCATCCAAGTTGCAACCGAACATACACACACATGAAGTTTTATTGAAATCGGTTAAGTTTCTATTAGGTCGACAATAGCGCCACCTATCGGGTCTAAAACACTATTATCATCCAAGTTGCAACCGAACATACACACACATAAAGTTTCATTGATATCGGTTGAGTTTCTAGTAGATCGACAACAGCGCCACCTATCGGGTCCAAAACACTATTATCTTCCAAGTTGCAATCAAACATACACACACATAAGGTTTCATTGATATCGGTTGAGTTTCTAGTAGATCGACAACAGCGCCACCTATCGGGTCCAAAACACTATTATCATCCAAGCTGCAACCAAACATACACACACATAAAGTTTCATTGAAATCGGTTGAGTTTCTAGTAGGTCGACAACAGCGCCACCTATCGGGTCCAAAACACAATCATCATCCAAGTTGCAACCAACCATACACACGTACAAAGTTTCATTGATATCGGTTGACTTTCTAGTAGATCGACAACAGCGCCACCTATCGGGTCTAAAACACTATTATCATCCAAGTTGCAACCGAACATACACACACATAAAGTTTCATTGATATCGGTTGAGTTTCTAGTATATCGACAACAGCGCCACCTATCGGGTCCAAAACACTATTATCTTCGAAGTTGCAACCAACCATACACACATACGAAGTTTCATTGATATCGGTTGAGTTTCTAGTAGGTCGACAACAGCGCCACCTATCGGGTCCAAAACACTATTATCATCCAAGTTGCAACCAAACATACACATTTACAAAGTTTCATTGATATCGGTTGAGTTTCTAGTAGATCGACAACAGAGTCACCTATCGGGTCCAAAACACTTTTATCGTCCAAGTTGCAACCAAACACCTATCGGGTCGAAGACACTACTATCATCCAAGTTGCAACCAACCATACACACATACAAAGTTTCATTGATATCGGTTGAGTTTCTAGTAGGTCGACAACAGCGCCACCTATCGGGTCCAAAACACTATTATCATCCAAGTTGCAACCAACCATACACACATACAAAGTTTCATTGATATCTGTTGAGTTTCTAGTAGATCGACAACAGCGCCACCTATCGGGTCCAAAACACTATTATCATCCAAGTTGCAACCAACCATACACACATACGAAGTTTCATTGATATCGGTTGAGTTTCTAGTACGTCGACAACAAGCAAATCATTGGAGACCGTGTGGCGATTACAGAAGGTTAAACGCAATCACGACACCAGACAGGTACCCGTTACCACACATACACGATTTCACCACAATACTCCAAGGCGCTACGGTATTCTCAAAAATTGACCTGGTACGCGCATACCACCACATTCCAATGGCGCAAGACGACGTCCTTAAAACAGCTGTTATCACACCATACCATACGTTCCCAAAGAAAAGAGGAAACCTATTTTTCACGCAATACATTCTCTCACAGACCCCGGAATCAGGGCATCACGAAAGAAAATCGCAAAAATGTACTTCTGGCCGAGAATGAACCACGAAATAAACACATGGGCAAAAAACTGTGCTGCCTGCCAGAAAGAGAAAGTGCAAAAACACACCAAATCACCAACCGATCAGATAATGGTTCCGGCAGGTAGATTCCAACACATTCACATAGACATCGTAGGTCCGCTGCCTCCATCTAACGACTACAAATACTTACTAACAATAGTAGATAGATTCTCCAGATGGCCCGAGGCCTATCCCATTATCCCATTAGGGACATAACTCTGTTGCCACGAGCAAAAACAGCTAAAGTCAGCATGCCCAAATCTTCAAGATTCGTTTTTTCCAGCTTTTTATCTTCAAAATTGGAATTTTAATGCCGACGACTTTTAATAGATAGTCTAGAACCATTTGTCATTTTAAGCTTTTTAGCAAAACGTTAATATGCTCTCCTGAAAAATTATCAAATTCGACTTTAGCGGTTTTTCCTTGTTGCAACAGAACTGCGGAAACGATCGCAAGGACATACGTCCACGAGCACGTTGCTCGTTTCGGGGTGCCGAACACAATCTCACACAAGGCTCACAATTCGAGTCTAAGCTGTTCAGTGAACTGACAAAATTTCTCGGCACCACACGCATTCGCACCACAGCCTACCACCCACAGGCTAATGGCATGGTGGAAAGGTTCCATCGTCAATTAAAAACGTCAATACGGGCCTCTGGAGACAAAATAAACTGGTCACACTTCCACTTCCTTTAATCCTTCTCGGAATTCGCACGACCGTCAAAGAGGGCATACAGCATTCACCGTCCGAACTCCTATACGGAGAAAATATTAAAGTGCCACAAGATTTTTCTTCATCGAACACAGATCATGCTAACGAATTCAACTTTGTGGAACATCTGAAAATATTTTTTAAAAACATCCCAGCATTAACACTGCAAACGAGAAAAACAAAACAAACTTCCATCCTCCTTCCAAACACTCTAAACACTTGCAGGCAGGTCCTGGTAAGAAGCGACAAAATGAAAAGAGCATTAGAATCTCCTTATGAGGGTCCTTTCAAGGTAATACGAACACTACGAAAACAATTTATTATCAAAAAAGGTGAAAAAACATTGTCAGTCGCCATAGATCGATCGAATTAAACCATTCCAAGCCGAATAGGCTGTCAGTGTCATTACCTGTCAAACTGGTCCGCTGCGCTGGGAAGGGGGTGATGTAGCGTACAGAAAGTAGATGGCGATAGGCTCCAAAGTAATGCTAGTGGTGCACAGATGGCGCCTAAACTAAGAGGAAGAAAAGGAAGAGGTTATTGGAGTAGAAAGAAAATTGTAAATTAGACAGAAGGAGAACGTGAGTTAGCGAAGAGTGCCAAAAAGTTCTGTCGTAAAATTAAATTAAACTTTTAACTAATTGATCCGATCTCACAATAAATAAAATTGAATTTTGTTAATTATAAAAATACATCGAAGCGTTTCATTTAAATGCAATATGTGTGTGTATGGTTAGTTGCAACTTGGATGATAATAGTGTTTTGGACCCGATAGGTGGCGCTGTTGTCGATCTACTAGAAACTCAACCAATATCAATGAAACCTTATGTGTGTGTATGTTTGGTTGCAACTTGGAAGATAATAGTGTTTTGGACCCGATAGGTGGCGCTGTTGTCGATCTACTAGGAACTCAACCGATATCAACGAAACTTTATGTGTGTGTATGTTCGGTTGCAACTTGGATGATAATAGTGTTTTAGACCCGATAGGTGGCGCTGTTGTCGATCTATTAGAAACTCAACCGATTTCAATGAAACTTTATGTGTGCGTGTGTTTGGTAGCAACTTGGACGATAATAGTGTTTTGGACCCGATAGGTGGCGCAGTTGTCGATCTACTAGAAACTCAACCGATTTCAATGAAACTTTATGTGTGTGTATGTTTGGTTGCAGCTTGGATGATAATAGTGTTTTGGACCCGATAGGTGGCGCTGTTGTCGATCTACTAGAAACTCAACCGATATCAATGAAACCTTATGTGCGTGTATGTTTGGTTGCAACTTGGATGATAATAGTGTTTTGGACCCGATAGGTGGCGCTGTTGTCGATCTACTAGAAACGCAACCGATATCAATGAAACTTTGTATGTGTGTATGGTTGGTTGCAACTTGGATGATAGTAGTGTCTTCGACCCGATAGGTGTTTGGTTGCAACTTGGATGATAATAGTGTTTTGGACCCGATAGGTGGCGCTGTTGTCGATCTACTAGAAACTCAACCGATATCAATGAAACCTTATGTGTGCGTATGTTTGGTTGCAACTTGGATGATAGTAGTGTCTTCGACCCGATAGGTGGCGCTGTTGTCGTTCCACTAGAAACTCAACCGATATCAATGAAACTTTGTATGTGTGTATGGTTGGTTGCAACTTGGATGATTATAGTGTTTTGGACCCGATAGGTGGCGCTGTTGTCGATCTACTAGTAACTCAACCGATATCAATGAAACTTTGTAAATGTGTTTGTTTGGTTGCAACTTGGATGATAATAGTGTTTTGGACCCGATAGGTGGCGCTGTTGTCGATCTACTAGAAACTCAACCGATATCAATGAAACCTTATGTGTGCGTATGTTTGGTTGCAACTTGGATGATAGTAGTGTCTTCGACCCGATAGGTGGCGCAGTTGTCGATCTACTAGAAACTCAACCGATTTCAATGAAACTTTATGTGTGTGTATGTTTGGTTGCAGCTTGGATGATAATAGTGTTTCTGACCTGATATGTGGCGCTGTTGTCGATCTACTAGAAACTCAACCGATATCAATGAAACTTTGTATGTGTGTATGGTTGGTTGCAACTTGGATGATAGTAGTGTTGAGTTTCTAGTAGATCGACAACAGCGCCACATATCGGGTCCAAAACACTATTATCTTCCAAGTTGCAATCAAACATACACACACATAAGGTTTCATTGATATCGGTTGAGTTTCTAGTAGATCGACAACAGCGCCACCTATCGGGTCCAAAACAGTATTATCTTCCAAGTTGCAATCAAACATACACACACATAAGGTTTCATTGATATCGGTTGAGTTTCTAGTAGATCGACAACAGCGCCACCTATCGGGTCCAAAACACTATTATCATCCAAGTTGCAACCAAACATACACGCACATAAGGTTTCATTGATATCGGTTGAGTTTCTAGTAGATCGACAACAGCGCCACCTATCGGGTCCAAAACACTATTATCTTCCAAGTTGCAATCAAACATACACACACATAAGGTTTCATTGATATCGGTTGAGTTTCTAGTAGATCGACAACAGCGCCACCTATCGGGTCCAAAACACTATTATCATCCAAGCTGCAACCAAACATACACACACATAAAGTTTTATTGAAATCGGTTAAGTTTCTATTAGGTCGACAATAGCGCCACCTATCGGGTCTAAAACACTATTATCATCCAAGTTGCAACCGAACATACACACACATAAAGTTTCATTGATATCGGTTGAGTTTCTAGTAGATCGACAACAGCGCCACCTATCGGGTCCAAAACACTATTATCTTCCAAGTTGCAATCAAACATACACACACATAAGGTTTCATTGATATCGGTTGAGTTTCTAGTAGATCGACAACAGCGCCACCTATCGGGTCCAAAACACTATTATCATCCAAGCTGCAACCAAACATACACACACATAAAGTTTCATTGAAATCGGTTGAGTTTCTAGTAGGTCGACAACAGCGCCACCTATCGGGTCCAAAACACAATCATCATCCAAGTTGCAACCAACCATACACACGTACAAAGTTTCATTGATATCGGTTGACTTTCTAGTAGATCGACAACAGCGCCACCTATCGGGTCTAAAACACTATTATCATCCAAGTTGCAACCGAACATACACACACATAAAGTTTCATTGATATCGGTTGAGTTTCTAGTATATCGACAACAGCGCCACCTATCGGGTCCAAAACACTATTATCTTCGAAGTTGCAACCAACCATACACACATACGAAGTTTCATTGATATCGGTTGAGTTTCTAGTAGGTCGACAACAGCGCCACCTATCGGGTCCAAAACACTATTATCATCCAAGTTGCAACCAAACATACACATTTACAAAGTTTCATTGATATCGGTTGAGTTTCTAGTAGATCGACAACAGAGTCACCTATCGGGTCCAAAACACTTTTATCGTCCAAGTTGCAACCAAACACCTATCGGGTCGAAGACACTACTATCATCCAAGTTGCAACCAACCATACACACATACAAAGTTTCATTGATATCGGTTGAGTTTCTAGTAGGTCGACAACAGCGCCACCTATCGGGTCCAAAACACTATTATCATCCAAGTTGCAACCAACCATACACACATACAAAGTTTCATTGATATCTGTTGAGTTTCTAGTAGATCGACAACAGCGCCACCTATCGGGTCCAAAACACTATTATCATCCAAGTTGCAACCAACCATACACACATACGAAGTTTCATTGATATCGGTTGAGTTTCTAGTACGTCGACAACAAGCAAATCATTGGAGACCGTGTGGCGATTACAGAAGGTTAAACGCAATCACGACACCAGACAGGTACCCGTTACCACACATACACGATTTCACCACAATACTCCAAGGCGCTACGGTATTCTCAAAAATTGACCTGGTACGCGCATACCACCACATTCCAATGGCGCAAGACGACGTCCTTAAAACAGCTGTTATCACACCATACCATACGTTCCCAAAGAAAAGAGGAAACCTATTTTTCACGCAATACATTCTCTCACAGACCCCGGAATCAGGGCATCACGAAAGAAAATCGCAAAAATGTACTTCTGGCCGAGAATGAACCACGAAATAAACACATGGGCAAAAAACTGTGCTGCCTGCCAGAAAGAGAAAGTGCAAAAACACACCAAATCACCAACCGATCAGATAATGGTTCCGGCAGGTAGATTCCAACACATTCACATAGACATCGTAGGTCCGCTGCCTCCATCTAACGACTACAAATACTTACTAACAATAGTAGATAGATTCTCCAGATGGCCCGAGGCCTATCCCATTATCCCATTAGGGACATAACTCTGTTGCCACGAGCAAAAACAGCTAAAGTCGAGTTAAGACGAAATGAGTTTTTGATACAATTAGATTCAGCATGCCCAAATCTTCAAGATTCGTTTTTTCCAGCTTTTTATCTTCAAAATTGGAATTTTAATGCCGACGACTTTTAATAGATAGTCTAGAACCATTTGTCATTTTAAGCTTTTTAGCAAAACGTTAATATGCTCTCCTGAAAAATTATCAAATTCGACTTTAGCGGTTTTTCCTTGTTGCAACAGAACTGCGGAAACGATCGCAAGGACATACGTCCACGAGCACGTTGCTCGTTTCAGGGTGCCGAACACAATCTCACACAAGGCTCACAATTCGAGTCTAAGCTGTTCAGTGAACTGACAAAATTTCTCGGCACCACACGCATTCGCACCACAGCCTACCACCCACAGGCTAATGGCATGGTGGAAAGGTTCCATCGTCAATTAAAAACGTCAATACGGGCCTCTGGAGACAAAATAAACTGGTCACACTTCCACTTCCTTTAATCCTTCTCGGAATTCGCACGACCGTCAAAGAGGGCATACAGCATTCACCGTCCGAACTCCTATACGGAGAAAATATTAAAGTGCCACAAGATTTTTCTTCATCGAACACAGATCATGCTAACGAATTCAACTTTGTGGAACATCTGAAAATATTTTAAAAACATCCCAGCATTAACACTGCAAACGAGAAAAACAAAACAAACTTCCATCCTCCTTCCAAACACTCTAAACACTTGCAGGCAGGTCCTGGTAAGAAGCGACAAAATGAAAAGAGCATTAGAATCTCCTTATGAGGGTCCTTTCAAGGTAATACGAACACTACGAAAACAATTTATTATCCAAAAAGGTGAAAAAACATTGTCAGTCGCCATAGATCGATCGAATTAAACCATTCCAAGCCGAATAGGCTGTCAGTGTCATTACCTGTCAAACTGGTCCGCTGCGCTGGGAAGGGGGTGATGTAGCGTACAGAAAGTAGATGGCGATAGGCTCCAAAGTAATGCTAGTGGTGCACAGATGGCGCCTAAACTAAGAGGAAGAAAAGGAAGAGGTTATTGGAGTAGAAAGAAAATTGTAAATTAGACAGAAGGAGAACGTGAGTTAGCGAAGAGTGCCAAAAAGTTCTGTCGTAAAATTAAATTAAACTTTTAACTAATTGATCCGATCTCACAATAAATAAAATTGAATTTTGTTAATTATAAAAATACATCGAAGCGTTTCATTTAAATGCAATATGTGTGTGTATGGTTAGTTGCAACTTGGATGATAATAGTGTTTTGGACCCGATAGGTGGCGCTGTTGTCGATCTACTAGAAACTCAACCAATATCAATGAAACCTTATGTGTGTGTATGTTTGGTTGCAACTTGGAAGATAATAGTGTTTTGGACCCGATAGGTGGCGCTGTTGTCGATCTACTAGGAACTCAACCGATATCAACGAAACTTTATGTGTGTGTATGTTCGGTTGCAACTTGGATGATAATAGTGTTTTAGACCCGATAGGTGGCGCTGTTGTCGATCTAATAGAAACTCAACCGATTTCAATGAAACTTTATGTGTGCGTGTGTTTGGTAGCAACTTGGACGATAATAGTGTTTTGGACCCGATAGGTGGCGCTGTTGTCGATCTACTAGAAACTCAACCGATATCAATGAAACTTTATGTGTGTGTGTGTTTGGTAGCAACTTGGATGATAATAGTGTTTTGGACCCGATAGGTGGCGCTGTTGTCGATCTACTAGAAACGCAACCGATATCAATGAAACTTTGTATGTGTGTATGGTTGGTTGCAACTTGGATGATAGTAGTGTCTTCGACCCGATAGGTGTTTGGTTGCAACTTGGATAATAATAGTGTTTTAGACCCGATAGGTGGCGCTGTTGTCGATCTAATAGAAACTCAACCGATTTCAATGAAACTTTATGTGTGCGTGTGTTTGGTAGCAACTTGGACGATAATAGTGTTTTGGACCCGATAGGTGGCGCTGTTGTCGATCTACTAGAAACGCAACCGATATCAATGAAACTTTATGTGTGTGTATGTTCGGTTGCAACTTGGATGATAATAGTGTTTTAGACCCGATAGGTGGCGCTGTTGTCGATCTAATAGAAACTCAACCGATTTCAATGAAACTTTATGTGTGCGTGTGTTTGGTAGCAACTTGGACGATAATAGTGTTTTGGACCCGATAGGTGGCGCAGTTGTCGACCTACTAGAAACTCAACCGATTTCAATGAAACTTTATGTGTGTGTATGTTTGGTTGCAGCTTGGATGATAATAGTGTTTTGGACCCGATAGGTGGCGCTGTTGTCGATCTACTAGAAACTCAACCGATATCAATGAAACCTTATGTGCGTGTATGTTTGGTTGCAACTTGGATGATAATAGTGTTTTCGACCCGATAGGTGGCGCTGTTGTCGATCTACTAGAAACGCAACCGATATCAATGAAACTTTGTATGTGTGTATGGTTGGTTGCAACTTGGATGATAGTAGTGTCTTCGACCCGATAGGTGTTTGGTTGCAACTTGGATGATAATAGTGTTTTGGACCCGATAGGTGGCGCTGTTGTCGATCTACTAGAAACTCAACCGATATCAATGAAACCTTATGTGTGCGTATGTTTGGTTGCAACTTGGATGATAGTAGTGTCTTCGACCCGATAGGTGGCGCTGTTGTCGTTCCACTAGAAACTCAACCGATATCAATGAAACTTTGTATGTGTGTATGGTTGGTTGCAACTTGGATGATTATAGTGTTTTGGACCCGATAGGTGGCGCTGTTGTCGATCTACTAGTAACTCAACCGATATCAATGAAACTTTGTAAATGTGTTTGTTTGGTTGCAACTTGGATGATAATAGTGTTTTGGACCCGATAGGTGGCGCTGTTGTCGATCTACTAGAAACTCAACCGATATCAATGAAACCTTATGTGTGCGTATGTTTGGTTGCAACTTGGATGATAGTAGTGTCTTCGACCCGATAGGTAGCGCTGTTTTTGTTCCACTAGAAACTCAACCGATATCAATGAAACTTTGTATGTGTGTATGGTTGGTTGCAACTTGGATGATAATAGTGTTTTGGACCCGATATGTGGCGCTGTTGTCGATCTACTAGAAACTCAACCGATATCAATGAAACTTTGTTTGTGTGTATGGTTTGTTGCAATTTGGATGATAATAGTGTTTCTGACCTGATATGTGGCGCTGTTGTCGATCTACTAGAAACTCAACCGATATCAATGAAACTTTGTATGTGTGTATGGTTGGTTGCAACTTGGATGATTATAGTGTTTTGGACCCGATAGGTGGCGCTGTTTTCGATCTACTAGTAACTCAACCGATATCAATGAAACTTTGTAAATGTGTTTGTTTGGTTGCAACTTGGGTGAAAATAGTGTTTTGGACCCGATATGTGGCGCTGTTGTCGATCTACTAGAAACTCAACCGATATCAATGAAACTTTGTATGTGTGTATAGTTGGTTGCAATTTGGATGATAATAGTGTTTTTGACCTGATATGTGGCGCTGTTGTCGATCTACTAGAAACTCAACCGATATCAATGAAACTTTGTATGTGTGTATGGTTGGTTGCAACTTGGATGATTATAGTGTTTTGGACCCGATAGGTGGCGCTGTTGTCGATCTACTAGAAACTCAACCGATATCAATGAAACCTTATGTGTGCGTATGTTTGGTTGCAACTTGGATGATAATAGTGTCTTCGACCCGATAGGTAGCGCTGTTTTTGTTCCACTAGAAACTCAACCGATATCAACGAAACTTTGTATGTGTGTATGGTTGGTTGCAACTTGGATGATAATAGTGTTTTGGACCCGATATGTGGCGCTGTTGTCGACCTACTAGAAACTCAACCGATATCAATGAAACTTTGTATGTGTGTATGGTTTGTTGCAATTTGGATGATAATAGTGTTTCTGACCTGATATGTGGCGCTGTTGTCGATCTACTAGAAACTCAACCGATATCAATGAAACTTTGTATGTGTGTATGGTTGGTTGCAACTTGGATGATAGTAGTGTTGAGTTTCTAGTAGATCGACAACAGCGCCACATATCGGGTCCAAAACACTATTATCATCCAAGTTGCAACCAACCATACACACATACAAAGTTTCATTGATATCGGTTGAGTTTCTAGTGGAACGACAACAGCGCCACCTATCGGGTCGAAGACACTATTATCTTCCAAGTTGGAAGCAAACAAACACACACATAAGGTTTCATTGATATCGGCTGAGTTTCTAGTAGATCGACAACAGCGCCACATATCGGGTCCAAAACACTATTATCATCCAAGTTGCAACCGAACATACACACACATGAAGTTTTATTGAAATCGGTTAAGTTTCTATTAGGTCGACAATAGCGCCACCTATCGGGTCTAAAACACTATTATCATCCAAGTTGCAACCGAACATACACACACATAAAGTTTCATTGATATCGGTTGAGTTTCTAGTAGATCGACAACAGCGCCACCTATCGGGTCCAAAACACTATTATCTTCCAAGTTGCAATCAAACATACACACACATAAGGTTTCATTGATATCGGTTGAGTTTCTAGTAGATCGACAACAGCGCCACCTATCGGGTCCAAAACACTATTATCATCCAAGCTGCAACCAAACATACACACACATAAAGTTTCATTGAAATCGGTTGAGTTTCTAGTAGGTCGACAACAGCGCCACCTATCGGGTCCAAAACACAATCATCATCCAAGTTGCAACCAACCATACACACGTACAAAGTTTCATTGATATCGGTTGACTTTCTAGTAGATCGACAACAGCGCCACCTATCGGGTCTAAAACACTATTATCATCCAAGTTGCAACCGAACATACACACACATAAAGTTTCATTGATATCGGTTGAGTTTCTAGTATATCGACAACAGCGCCACCTATCGGGTCCAAAACACTATTATCTTCGAAGTTGCAACCAACCATACACACATACGAAGTTTCATTGATATCGGTTGAGTTTCTAGTAGGTCGACAACAGCGCCACATATCGGGTCCAAAACACTATTATCATCCAAGTTGCAACCAACCATACACACATACAAAGTTTCGTTGATATCGGTTGAGTTTCTAGTGGAACAAAAACAGCGCTACCTATCGGGTCGAAGACACTATTATCATCCAAGTTGCAACCAAACATACGCACACATAAGGTTTCATTGATATCGGTTGAGTTTCTAGTAGATCGACAACAGCGCCACCTATCGGGTCCAAAACACTATAATCATCCAAGTTGCAACCAACCATACACACATACAAAGTTTCATTGATATCGGTTGAGTTTCTAGTAGATCGACAACAGCGCCACATATCAGGTCAAAAACACTATTATCATCCAAATTGCAACCAACTATACACACATACAAAGTTTCATTGATATCGGTTGAGTTTCTAGTAGATCGACAACAGCGCCACATATCGGGTCCAAAACACTATTTTCACCCAAGTTGCAACCAAACAAACACATTTACAAAGTTTCATTGATATCGGTTGAGTTACTAGTAGATCGAAAACAGCGCCACCTATCGGGTCCAAAACACTATAATCATCCAAGTTGCAACCAACCATACACACATACAAAGTTTCATTGATATCGGTTGAGTTTCTAGTAGATCGACAACAGCGCCACATATCAGGTCAGAAACACTATTATCATCCAAATTGCAACAAACCATACACACAAACAAAGTTTCATTGATATCGGTTGAGTTTCTAGTAGATCGACAACAGCGCCACATATCGGGTCCAAAACACTATTATCATCCAAGTTGCAACCAACCATACACACATACAAAGTTTCATTGATATCGGTTGAGTTTCTAGTGGAACAAAAACAGCGCTACCTATCGGGTCGAAGACACTACTATCATCCAAGTTGCAACCAAACATACGCACACATAAGGTTTCATTGATATCGGTTGAGTTTCTAGTAGATCGACAACAGCGCCACCTATCGGGTCCAAAACACTATTATCATCCAAGTTGCAACCAAACAAACACATTTACAAAGTTTCATTGATATCGGTTGAGTTACTAGTAGATCGACAACAGCGCCACCTATCGGGTCCAAAACACTATAATCATCCAAGTTGCAACCAACCATACACACATACAAAGTTTCATTGATATCGGTTGAGTTTCTAGTGGAACGACAACAGCGCCACCTATCGGGTCGAAGACACTACTATCATCCAAGTTGCAACCAAACATACGCACACATAAGGTTTCATTGATATCGGTTGAGTTTCTAGTAGAACGACAACAGCGCCACCTATCGGGTCGAAGACACTACTATCATCCAAGTTGCAACCAAACATACGCACACATAAGGTTTCATTGATATCGGTTGAGTTTCTAGTAGATCGACAACAGCGCCACCTATCGGGTCCAAAACACTATTATCATCCAAGTTGCAACCGAACATACACACACATGAAGTTTTATTGAAATCGGTTAAGTTTCTATTAGGTCGACAATAGCGCCACCTATCGGGTCTAAAACACTATTATCATCCAAGTTGCAACCGAACATACACACACATAAAGTTTCATTGATATCGGTTGAGTTTCTAGTAGATCGACAACAGCGCCACCTATCGGGTCCAAAACACTATTATCTTCCAAGTTGCAATCAAACATACACACACATAAGGTTTCATTGATATCGGTTGAGTTTCTAGTAGATCGACAACAGCGCCACCTATCGGGTCCAAAACACTATTATCATCCAAGCTGCAACCAAACATACACACACATAAAGTTTCATTGAAATCGGTTGAGTTTCTAGTAGGTCGACAACAGCGCCACCTATCGGGTCCAAAACACAATCATCATCCAAGTTGCAACCAACCATACACACGTACAAAGTTTCATTGATATCGGTTGACTTTCTAGTAGATCGACAACAGCGCCACCTATCGGGTCTAAAACACTATTATCATCCAAGTTGCAACCGAACATACACACACATAAAGTTTCATTGATATCGGTTGAGTTTCTAGTATATCGACAACAGCGCCACCTATCGGGTCCAAAACACTATTATCTTCGAAGTTGCAACCAACCATACACACATACGAAGTTTCATTGATATCGGTTGAGTTTCTAGTAGGTCGACAACAGCGCCACCTATCGGGTCCAAAACACTATTATCATCCAAGTTGCAACCAAACATACACATTTACAAAGTTTCATTGATATCGGTTGAGTTTCTAGTAGATCGACAACAGAGTCACCTATCGGGTCCAAAACACTTTTATCGTCCAAGTTGCAACCAAACACCTATCGGGTCGAAGACACTACTATCATCCAAGTTGCAACCAACCATACACACATACAAAGTTTCATTGATATCGGTTGAGTTTCTAGTAGGTCGACAACAGCGCCACCTATCGGGTCCAAAACACTATTATCATCCAAGTTGCAACCAACCATACACACATACAAAGTTTCATTGATATCTGTTGAGTTTCTAGTAGATCGACAACAGCGCCACCTATCGGGTCCAAAACACTATTATCATCCAAGTTGCAACCAACCATACACACATACGAAGTTTCATTGATATCGGTTGAGTTTCTAGTACGTCGACAACAAGCAAATCATTGGAGACCGTGTGGCGATTACAGAAGGTTAAACGCAATCACGACACCAGACAGGTACCCGTTACCACACATACACGATTTCACCACAATACTCCAAGGCGCTACGGTATTCTCAAAAATTGACCTGGTACGCGCATACCACCACATTCCAATGGCGCAAGACGACGTCCTTAAAACAGCTGTTATCACACCATACCATACGTTCCCAAAGAAAAGAGGAAACCTATTTTTCACGCAATACATTCTCTCACAGACCCCGGAATCAGGGCATCACGAAAGAAAATCGCAAAAATGTACTTCTGGCCGAGAATGAACCACGAAATAAACACATGGGCAAAAAACTGTGCTGCCTGCCAGAAAGAGAAAGTGCAAAAACACACCAAATCACCAACCGATCAGATAATGGTTCCGGCAGGTAGATTCCAACACATTCACATAGACATCGTAGGTCCGCTGCCTCCATCTAACGACTACAAATACTTACTAACAATAGTAGATAGATTCTCCAGATGGCCCGAGGCCTATCCCATTATCCCATTAGGGACATAACTCTGTTGCCACGAGCAAAAACAGCTAAAGTCGAGTTAAGACGAAATGAGTTTTTGATACAATTAGATTCAGCATGCCCAAATCTTCAAGATTCGTTTTTTCCAGCTTTTTATCTTCAAAATTGGAATTTTAATGCCGACGACTTTTAATAGATAGTCTAGAACCATTTGTCATTTTAAGCTTTTTAGCAAAACGTTAATATGCTCTCCTGAAAAATTATCAAATTCGACTTTAGCGGTTTTTCCTTGTTGCAACAGAACTGCGGAAACGATCGCAAGGACATACGTCCACGAGCACGTTGCTCGTTTCGGGGTGCCGAACACAATCTCACACAAGGCTCACAATTCGAGTCTAAGCTGTTCAGTGAACTGACAAAATTTCTCGGCACCACACGCATTCGCACCACAGCCTACCACCCACAGGCTAATGGCATGGTGGAAAGGTTCCATCGTCAATTAAAAACGTCAATACGGGCCTCTGGAGACAAAATAAACTGGTCACACTTCCACTTCCTTTAATCCTTCTCGGAATTCGCACGACCGTCAAAGAGGGCATACAGCATTCACCGTCCGAACTCCTATACGGAGAAAATATTAAAGTGCCACAAGATTTTTCTTCATCGAACACAGATCATGCTAACGAATTCAACTTTGTGGAACATCTGAAAATATTTTTTAAAAACATCCCAGCATTAACACTGCAAACGAGAAAAACAAAACAAACTTCCATCCTCCTTCCAAACACTCTAAACACTTGCAGGCAGGTCCTGGTAAGAAGCGACAAAATGAAAAGAGCATTAGAATCTCCTTATGAGGGTCCTTTCAAGGTAATACGAACACTACGAAAACAATTTATTATCAAAAAAGGTGAAAAAACATTGTCAGTCGCCATAGATCGATCGAATTAAACCATTCCAAGCCGAATAGGCTGTCAGTGTCATTACCTGTCAAACTGGTCCGCTGCGCTGGGAAGGGGGTGATGTAGCGTACAGAAAGTAGATGGCGATAGGCTCCAAAGTAATGCTAGTGGTGCACAGATGGCGCCTAAACTAAGAGGAAGAAAAGGAAGAGGTTATTGGAGTAGAAAGAAAATTGTAAATTAGACAGAAGGAGAACGTGAGTTAGCGAAGAGTGCCAAAAAGTTCTGTCGTAAAATTAAATTAAACTTTTAACTAATTGATCCGATCTCACAATAAATAAAATTGAATTTTGTTAATTATAAAAATACATCGAAGCGTTTCATTTAAATGCAATATGTGTGTGTATGGTTAGTTGCAACTTGGATGATAATAGTGTTTTGGACCCGATAGGTGGCGCTGTTGTCGATCTACTAGAAACTCAACCAATATCAATGAAACCTTATGTGTGTGTATGTTTGGTTGCAACTTGGAAGATAATAGTGTTTTGGACCCGATAGGTGGCGCTGTTGTCGATCTACTAGGAACTCAACCGATATCAACGAAACTTTATGTGTGTGTATGTTCGGTTGCAACTTGGATGATAATAGTGTTTTAGACCCGATAGGTGGCGCTGTTGTCGATCTAATAGAAACTCAACCGATTTCAATGAAACTTTATGTGTGCGTGTGTTTGGTAGCAACTTGGACGATAATAGTGTTTTGGACCCGATAGGTGGCGCAGTTGTCGATCTACTAGAAACTCAACCGATTTCAATGAAACTTTATGTGTGTGTATGTTTGGTTGCAGCTTGGATGATAATAGTGTTTTGGACCCGATAGGTGGCGCTGTTGTCGATCTACTAGAAACTCAACCGATATCAATGAAACCTTATGTGCGTGTATGTTTGGTTGCAACTTGGATGATAATAGTGTTTTGGACCCGATAGGTGGCGCTGTTGTCGATCTACTAGAAACGCAACCGATATCAATGAAACTTTGTATGTGTGTATGGTTGGTTGCAACTTGGATGATAGTAGTGTCTTCGACCCAATAGGTGTTTGGTTGCAACTTGGATGATAATAGTGTTTTGGACCCGATAGGTGGCGCTGTTGTCGATCTACTAGAAACTCAACCGATATCAATGAAACCTTATGTGTGCGTATGTTTGGTTGCAACTTGGATGATAGTAGTGTCTTCGACCCGATAGGTGGCGCTGTTGTCGTTCCACTAGAAACTCAACCGATATCAATGAAACTTTGTATGTGTGTATGGTTGGTTGCAACTTGGATGATTATAGTGTTTTGGACCCGATAGGTGGCGCTGTTGTCGATCTACTAGTAACTCAACCGATATCAATGAAACTTTGTAAATGTGTTTGTTTGGTTGCAACTTGGATGATAATAGTGTTTTGGACCCGATAGGTGGCGCTGTTGTCGATCTACTAGAAACTCAACCGATATCAATGAAACCTTATGTGTGCGTATGTTTGGTTGCAACTTGGATGATAGTAGTGTCTTCGACCCGATAGGTGGCGCAGTTGTCGATCTACTAGAAACTCAACCGATTTCAATGAAACTTTATGTGTGTGTATGTTTGGTTGCAGCTTGGATGATAATAGTGTTTCTGACCTGATATGTGGCGCTGTTGTCGATCTACTAGAAACTCAACCGATATCAATGAAACTTTGTATGTGTGTATGGTTGGTTGCAACTTGGATGATAGTAGTGTTGAGTTTCTAGTAGATCGACAACAGCGCCACATATCGGGTCCAAAACACTATTATCTTCCAAGTTGCAATCAAACATACACACACATAAGGTTTCATTGATATCGGTTGAGTTTCTAGTAGATCGACAACAGCGCCACCTATCGGGTCCAAAACAGTATTATCTTCCAAGTTGCAATCAAACATACACACACATAAGGTTTCATTGATATCGGTTGAGTTTCTAGTAGATCGACAACAGCGCCACCTATCGGGTCCAAAACACTATTATCATCCAAGTTGCAACCAAACATACACGCACATAAGGTTTCATTGATATCGGTTGAGTTTCTAGTAGATCGACAACAGCGCCACCTATCGGGTCCAAAACACTATTATCATCCAAGCTGCAACCAAACATACACACACATAAAGTTTCATTGAAATCGGTTGAGTTTCTAGTAGATCGACAACAGCGCCACCTATCGGGTCCAAAACACTATTATCTTCCAAGTTGCAATCAAACATACACACACATAAGGTTTCATTGATATCGGTTGAGTTTCTAGTAGATCGACAACAGCGCCACCTATCGGGTCCAAAACACTATTATCATCCAAGCTGCAACCAAACATACACACACATAAAGTTTTATTGAAATCGGTTAAGTTTCTATTAGGTCGACAATAGCGCCACCTATCGGGTCTAAAACACTATTATCATCCAAGTTGCAACCGAACATACACACACATAAAGTTTCATTGATATCGGTTGAGTTTCTAGTAGATCGACAACAGCGCCACCTATCGGGTCCAAAACACTATTATCTTCCAAGTTGCAATCAAACATACACACACATAAGGTTTCATTGATATCGGTTGAGTTTCTAGTAGATCGACAACAGCGCCACCTATCGGGTCCAAAACACTATTATCATCCAAGCTGCAACCAAACATACACACACATAAAGTTTCATTGAAATCGGTTGAGTTTCTAGTAGGTCGACAACAGCGCCACCTATCGGGTCCAAAACACAATCATCATCCAAGTTGCAACCAACCATACACACGTACAAAGTTTCATTGATATCGGTTGACTTTCTAGTAGATCGACAACAGCGCCACCTATCGGGTCTAAAACACTATTATCATCCAAGTTGCAACCGAACATACACACACATAAAGTTTCATTGATATCGGTTGAGTTTCTAGTATATCGACAACAGCGCCACCTATCGGGTCCAAAACACTATTATCTTCGAAGTTGCAACCAACCATACACACATACGAAGTTTCATTGATATCGGTTGAGTTTCTAGTAGGTCGACAACAGCGCCACCTATCGGGTCCAAAACACTATTATCATCCAAGTTGCAACCAAACATACACATTTACAAAGTTTCATTGATATCGGTTGAGTTTCTAGTAGATCGACAACAGAGTCACCTATCGGGTCCAAAACACTTTTATCGTCCAAGTTGCAACCAAACACCTATCGGGTCGAAGACACTACTATCATCCAAGTTGCAACCAACCATACACACATACAAAGTTTCATTGATATCGGTTGAGTTTCTAGTAGGTCGACAACAGCGCCACCTATCGGGTCCAAAACACTATTATCATCCAAGTTGCAACCAACCATACACACATACAAAGTTTCATTGATATCTGTTGAGTTTCTAGTAGATCGACAACAGCGCCACCTATCGGGTCCAAAACACTATTATCATCCAAGTTGCAACCAACCATACACACATACGAAGTTTCATTGATATCGGTTGAGTTTCTAGTACGTCGACAACAAGCAAATCATTGGAGACCGTGTGGCGATTACAGAAGGTTAAACGCAATCACGACACCAGACAGGTACCCGTTACCACACATACACGATTTCACCACAATACTCCAAGGCGCTACGGTATTCTCAAAAATTGACCTGGTACGCGCATACCACCACATTCCAATGGCGCAAGACGACGTCCTTAAAACAGCTGTTATCACACCATACCATACGTTCCCAAAGAAAAGAGGAAACCTATTTTTCACGCAATACATTCTCTCACAGACCCCGGAATCAGGGCATCACGAAAGAAAATCGCAAAAATGTACTTCTGGCCGAGAATGAACCACGAAATAAACACATGGGCAAAAAACTGTGCTGCCTGCCAGAAAGAGAAAGTGCAAAAACACACCAAATCACCAACCGATCAGATAATGGTTCCGGCAGGTAGATTCCAACACATTCACATAGACATCGTAGGTCCGCTGCCTCCATCTAACGACTACAAATACTTACTAACAATAGTAGATAGATTCTCCAGATGGCCCGAGGCCTATCCCATTATCCCATTAGGGACATAACTCTGTTGCCACGAGCAAAAACAGCTAAAGTCGAGTTAAGACGAAATGAGTTTTTGATACAATTAGATTCAGCATGCCCAAATCTTCAAGATTCGTTTTTTCCAGCTTTTTATCTTCAAAATTGGAATTTTAATGCCGACGACTTTTAATAGATAGTCTAGAACCATTTGTCATTTTAAGCTTTTTAGCAAAACGTTAATATGCTCTCCTGAAAAATTATCAAATTCGACTTTAGCGGTTTTTCCTTGTTGCAACAGAACTGCGGAAACGATCGCAAGGACATACGTCCACGAGCACGTTGCTCGTTTCGGGGTGCCGAACACAATCTCACACAAGGCTCACAATTCGAGTCTAAGCTGTTCAGTGAACTGACAAAATTTCTCGGCACCACACGCATTCGCACCACAGCCTACCACCCACAGGCTAATGGCATGGTGGAAAGGTTCCATCGTCAATTAAAAACGTCAATACGGGCCTCTGGAGACAAAATAAACTGGTCACACTTCCACTTCCTTTAATCCTTCTCGGAATTCGCACGACCGTCAAAGAGGGCATACAGCATTCACCGTCCGAACTCCTATACGGAGAAAATATTAAAGTGCCACAAGATTTTTCTTCATCGAACACAGATCATGCTAACGAATTCAACTTTGTGGAACATCTGAAAATATTTTAAAAACATCCCAGCATTAACACTGCAAACGAGAAAAACAAAACAAACTTCCATCCTCCTTCCAAACACTCTAAACACTTGCAGGCAGGTCCTGGTAAGAAGCGACAAAATGAAAAGAGCATTAGAATCTCCTTATGAGGGTCCTTTCAAGGTAATACGAACACTACGAAAACAATTTATTATCCAAAAAGGTGAAAAAACATTGTCAGTCGCCATAGATCGATCGAATTAAACCATTCCAAGCCGAATAGGCTGTCAGTGTCATTACCTGTCAAACTGGTCCGCTGCGCTGGGAAGGGGGTGATGTAGCGTACAGAAATTAGATGGCGATAGGCTCCAAAGTAATGCTAGTGGTGCACAGATGGCGCCTAAACTAAGAGGAAGAAAAGGAAGAGGTTATTGGAGTAGAAAGAAAATTGTAAATTAGACAGAAGGAGAACGTGAGTTAGCGAAGAGTGCCAAAAAGTTCTGTCGTAAAATTAAATTAAACTTTTAACTAATTGATCCGATCTCACAATAAATAAAATTGAATTTTGTTAATTATAAAAATACATCGAAGCGTTTCATTTAAATGCAATATGTGTGTGTATGGTTAGTTGCAACTTGGATGATAATAGTGTTTTGGACCCGATAGGTGGCGCTGTTGTCGATCTACTAGAAACTCAACCAATATCAATGAAACCTTATGTGTGTGTATGTTTGGTTGCAACTTGGAAGATAATAGTGTTTTGGACCCGATAGGTGGCGCTGTTGTCGATCTACTAGGAACTCAACCGATATCAACGAAACTTTATGTGTGTGTATGTTCGGTTGCAACTTGGATGATAATAGTGTTTTAGACCCGATAGGTGGCGCTGTTGTCGATCTAATAGAAACTCAACCGATTTCAATGAAACTTTATGTGTGCGTGTGTTTGGTAGCAACTTGGACGATAATAGTGTTTTGGACCCGATAGGTGGCGCAGTTGTCGACCTACTAGAAACTCAACCGATTTCAATGAAACTTTATGTGTGTGTATGTTTGGTTGCAGCTTGGATGATAATAGTGTTTTGGACCCGATAGGTGGCGCTGTTGTCGATCTACTAGAAACTCAACCGATATCAATGAAACCTTATGTGCGTGTATGTTTGGTTGCAACTTGGATGATAATAGTGTTTTGGACCCGATAGGTGGCGCTGTTGTCGATCTACTAGAAACTCAACCGATATCAACGAAACTTTATGTGTGTGTATGTTCGGTTGCAACTTGGATGATAATAGTGTTTTGGACCCGATAGGTGGCGCTGTTTTCGATCTACTAGAAACTCAACCGATAACAATGAAACCTTATGTGCGTGTATGTTTGGTTGCAACTTGGATGATAATAGTGTTTTCGACCCGATAGGTGGCGCTGTTGTCGATCTCATAGAAACTCAACAGATATCAATGAAACTTTGAATGTGTGTAAGGGTGCGTGCAACTTGGATGATAATAGTTTTTTGGACCCGATAGGTGGCGCTGTTTTCGATCTACTAGAAACTCAACCGATAACAATGAAACCTTATGTGCGTGTATGTTTGGTTGCAACTTGGATGATAATAGTGTTTTGGACCCGATAGGTGGCGCTGTTGTCGATCTACTAGAAACTCAACCGATATCAACGAAACTTTATGTGTGTGTATGTTCGGTTGCAACTTGGATGATAATAGTATTTTAGACCCGATAGGTGGCGCTGTTGTCGATCTAATAGAAACTTAACCGATTTCAATGAAACTTTATGCGTGCGTGTGTTTGGTAGCAACTTGGATGATAATAGTGTTTTGGACCCGATAGGTGGCGCAGTTGTCGATCTACTAGAAACTCAACCGATATCAATGAAACCTTATTTGTGTGTATGTTTGGTTGCAACTTGGAAGATAATAGTGTTTTGGACCCGATAGGTGGCGCTGTTGTTGATCTACTAGAAACTCAACCGATATCAATGAAACTTTGTATGTGTGTATGGTTGGTTGCAACTTGGATGATTATAGTGTTTTGGACCCGATAGGTGGCGCTGTTGTCGATCTACTAGAAACTCAACCGATATCAATGAAACTTTGTATGTGTGCATGGTTGGTTGCAACTTCGATGATTATAGTGTTTTGGACCCGAAAGGTGGCGCTGTTGTCGATCTACTAGTAACTCAACCGATATCAATGAAACTTTGTAAATGTGTATGTTTGGTTGCAACTTGGATGATAATAGTGTTTTGGACCCGATAGGTGGCGCTGTTGTCGATCTACTAGAAACTCAACCGATATCAATGAAACTTCGTATGTGTGTATGGTTAGTTGCAACTTGGATGATAATAGTGTTTTGGACCCGATACTTGGCGCTGTTTTCGATCTAATATAAACTTAATCGATTTCAATGAAACTTTATGTGTGTGTGTGTTTGGTAGCAACTTGGATGATAATAGTGTTTTGGACCCGATAGGTGGCGCTGTTGTCGATCTACTAGAAACTCAACCGATATCAATGAAACCTTATGTGTGCGTATGTTTGGTTGCAACTTGGATGATAATAGTGTTTTTGACCTGATATGTGGCGCTGTTGTCGATCTGCTAGAAACTCAACCGATATCAATGAAACTTTGTTTGTGTGTATGGTTGGTTGCAACTTGGATGATAGTAGATTCCGGGAATCGAGAAACTCGCCGAAGCACAGCTCGCTGATGAGGAACTCTCCGCACTCATTCACAATCCCCCTCCACACTCCAGCGTAAAACTGGAATTTATAAAATTACCGGCTTTTGATATTTCCCTATGGTGCGAAACAGCTACGGGTATCAACAGACCATACGTTCCCAAAGAAAAGAGGAAACCTATTTTTCACGCAATACATTCTCTCACACACCCCGGAATCAGGGCATCACGAAAGAAAATAGCAAAAATGTACTTCTGGCCGAGAATGAACCACGAAATAAACACATGGGCAAAAAACTGTGCTGCCTGCCAGAAAGAGAAAGTGCAAAAACACACCAAATCACCAACCGATCAGATAATGGTTCCGGCAGGTAGATTCCAACACATTCACTTAGACATCGTAGGTCCGCTGCCTCCATCTAACGACTACAAATACTTACTAACAATAGTAGATAGATTCTCCAGATGGCCCGAGGCCTATCCCATTAGGGACATAACTGCGGAAACGATCGCAAGGACATACGTCCACGAGCACGTTGCTCGTTTCGGGGTGCCGAACACAATCACCACTGACCAAGGCTCACAATTCGAGTCTAAGTTGTTCAGTGAACTGACAAAATTTCTCGGCACCACACACAGGCTAATGGCATGGTGGAAAGGTTCCATCGTCAATTAAAAACGTCAATACGGGCCTCTGGAGACAAAATAAACTGGTCACATGCACTTCCTTTAATCCTTCTCGGAATTCGCACGACCGTCAAAGAGGACATACAGCATTCACCGTCCGAACTCCTATACGGAGAAAATATTAAAGTGCCACAAGATTTTTCTTCATCGAACACAGATCATGCTAACGAATTCAACTTTGTTGAACATCTGAAATTTTTTTTTAAAAACATCCCAGCATTAACACTGCAAACGAGAAAAACAAAACAAACTTCCATCCACCTTCCAAACACTCTAAACACTTCCAAACAGATGGCGCCTAAACTAAGAGGAGGAAAAGGAAGAGGTTATTGGAGTAGAAAGCAAATTGTAAATTAGACAGAAGGAGAACGTGAGTTAGCGAAGAGTGCCAAAAAGTTCTGTCGTAAAATTAAATTAAACTTTTAACTAATTGATCCGATCTCACAATAAATAAAATTGAATTTTGTTAATTATAAAAATGCATTGAAGCGTTTCATTTAAATTCAATATGTGTATGGTTAGTTGCAACTTGGATGATAATAATGTTTTGGACCCGATAGGTGGCGCTGTTGTCATTCTACTAGAAACTCAACCGTTATCAATGAAACTTTATGTGTGTGTATGTTTGGTTGCAACTTTGACGATAAAAGTGTTTTGGACCCGATAGGTGGCTCTGTTGTCGATCTATTAGAAACTGAACCGATATCAATAAAACTTCGTATGTGTGTATGGTTGGTTGCAACTTGGATGATAATAGTGTTTTGGACCTGATAGGTGGCGCTGTTGTCGATCAATCGAAACTCAACCGATATCAATGAAACTTTGTATGTGTATATGGTTGGTTGCAACTTGGATGATAATAGTGTTTTGGACCCGATAGGTGGCGCTGTTGTCGATCTCATAGAAACTCAACCGATATCAATGAAACTTCGTATGTGTGTATGGTTAGTGGCAACTTGGATGATAATAGTGTTTTGGACCCGACAGGAGGCGCTGCTGTCGATCTACTAGAAACTCAACCGATATCAATGAAACTTCGTATGTGTGTATGGTTAGTGGCAACTTGGATGATAATAGTGTTTTGGACCCGACAGGAGGCGCTGCTGTCGATCTACTAGAAACTCAACCGATATTAATGAAACTTTATGTGTGTGTATGTTTGGTTGCAACTTGGATGATAATAGTGTTTTGGACCTGATAGGTGGCGCTGTTGTCGATCAATCGAAACTCAACCGATATCAATGAAACTTTGTATGTGTATATGGTTGGTTGCAACTTGGATGATAATAGTGTTTTGGATCCGATAGGTGGCGCTGTTTTCGATCTACTAGAAACTCAACCGATAACAATGAAACCTTATGTGCGTGTATGTTTGGTTGCAACTTGGATGATAATAGTGTTTTCGACCCGATAGGTGGCGCTGTTGTCGATCAATCGAAACTCAACCGATATCAATGAAACTTTGTAAATGTGTATGTTTGGTTGCAACTTGGATGATAATAGTGTTTTGGACCCGATAGGTGGCGCTGTTTTCGATCTACTAGAAACTCAACCGATAACAATGAAACCTTATGTGCGTGTATGTTTGGTTGCAACTTGGATGATTATAGTGTTTTCGACCCGATAGGTGGCGCTGTTGTCGATCTCATAGAAACTCAACCGATATCAATGAAACTTTGTATGTGTGTATGGTTGGTTGCTACTTGGATGATAATAGTGTCTTCGACCCGATAGGTGGCGCTGTTTTCGTTCCACTAGAAACCCAACCGATATCAATGAAACTTTGAATGTGTGTAAGGGTGCTTGCAACTTGGATGATAATAGTTTTTTGGACCCGATAGGTGGCGCTGTTGTCGATCTACTAGAAACTCAACAGATATCAATGAAACTTTATGTGTGTGTATGTTTGGTTGCAACTTGGATGATAATCGTGTTTTGGACCCGATAGGTGGTGCTGTTGTCGATCTACTAGAAACTCCACCGATATCAATGAAACTTTGCATGTGTGTATGGTTGGTTGCAACTTGGATGATAATAGTGTTTTGGATCCGACAGGTGGCGCTGCTGTCGGTCTACTAGAAACGTAACCGATATCAATGAAACCTTATGTGTGTGTATGTTTGGTTGCAACTTAGATGATACTAATGTTTTGGGCCCGATAGGTGGCCCTGTTGTCGATCTCATAGAAACTCAACAGATATCAATGAAACTTTGAATGTGTGTAAGGGTGCTTGCAACTGGGATGATAATAGTTTTTTGGACCTACGCCTGATAGGTGGCGCTGTTTTCGATCTACTAGAAACTCAACCGATAACAATGAAACCTTATGTGCGTGTATGTTTGGTTGCAACTTGGATGATATTAGTGTTTTCGACCCGATAGGTGGCGCTGTTGTCGATCTCATAGAAACTCAACAGATATCAATGAAACTTTGAATGTGTGTAAGGGTGCTTGCAACTTGGATGATAATAGTTTTTTGGACCCGATAGGTGGCGCTGTTGTCGATCTACTAGAAACTCAACAGATATCAATGAAACTTTGAATGTGTGCAAGTGTGCTTGCAACTTGGATGATAATAGTTTTTTGGACCCGATAGGTGGCGCTGTTATCGACCTACTAGAAACTCAACCGATTTCAATGAAACTTTATGTGTGTGTATGTTTGGTTGCAACTTGCATGATAATAGTGTGTTGGACCCGATAGGTGGCTCTGTTGTCGATCTACTAGAAACTCAACCGATATTAATGAAACTTCGTATGTGTGTATGGTTGGTTTTAACTTGGATGATAATAATGTTTTGGACCCGATAGGTGGCGCTGTTGTCGATCTACTAGAACCTCAACCGATATCAATGAAACTTTATGTGTGTGTATGTTTGGTTGCAGCTTGGATGAAAATAGTGTTTTAGACCCGATAGGTGGCGCTGTTGTCGATCTACTAGAAACTCAACCGATATCAATGAAATTCTGTGTGCGTGTATGGTTGGTTGCAACTTGGATGATAATAGTGTTTTGGACCCGATAGGTGGCGCTGTTGTCGATCTACCAGAAACTCAACCAATATCAATGAAACCTTATGTGTGTGTATGTTTGGTTGCAACTTGGAAGATAATAGTGTTTTGGACCCGATAGGTGGCGCTGTTGTCGATCTACTAGAAACTCAACCGATATCAACGAAACTTTATGTGTGTGTATGTTCGGTTGCAGCTTGGATGAAAATAGTGTTTTGGACCCGATAGGTGGAGCTGTTGTCGATCTACTAGAAAGTCAACCGATATCAATGAAACTTTGTATGTGTGTATGGTTGGTTGCAACTTGGATGATAATAGTGTTTTGGACCCGATAGGTGGCGCTGTTGTCGATCTACCAGAAACTCAACCAATATCAATGAAACCTTATGCGTGTGTATGTTTGGTTGCAACTTGGAAGATAATAGTGTTTTGGACCCGATAGGTGGCGCTGTTGTCGATCTACTAGAAACTCAACCGATATCAACGAAACTTTATGTGTGTGTATGTTCGGTTGCAACTTGGATGATAATAGTATTTTAGACCCGATAGGTGGCGCTGTTGTCGATCTAATAGAAACTTAACCGATTTCAATGAAACTTTATGTGTGCGTGTGTTTGGTAGCAACTTGGATGATAATAGTGTTTTGGACCCGATAGGTGGCGCAGTGTTGATCTACTAGAAACTCAACCGATATCAATGAAACCTTATGTGTGTGTATGTTTGGTTGCAACTTGGAAGATAATAGTGTTTTGGACCCGATAGGTGGCGCTGTTATCGATCTACTAGAAACTCAACCGATATCAATGAAACTTTGTATGTGTGTATGGTTTGTTGCAACTTGGATGATTATTGTGTTTTGGACCCGATAGGTGGCGCTGTTGTCGATCTACTAGAAACTCAACCGATATCAATGAAACTTTGTATGTGTGTATGGTTAATTGCAACTTCGATGATAATAGTGTTTTGGACCCGATAGGTGGCGCTGTTGTCGATCTACTAGTAACTCAACCGATATCAATGAAACTTTGTAAATGTGTATGTTTGGTTGCAACTTGGATGATAATAGTGTTTTGGACCCGATAGGTGGCGCTGTTGTCGATCTACTAGAAACTCAACCGATATCAATGAAACTTCGTGTGTGTGTATGGTTAGTTGCAACTTGGATGATAATAGTGTTTTGGACCCGATACTTGGCGCTGTTGTCGATCTAATATAAACTTAACCGATTTCAATGAAACTTTATGTGTGTGTGTGTTTGGTAGCAACTTGGATGATAATAGTGTTTTGGACCCGATAGGTGGCGCTGTTGTCGATCTACTAGAAACTCAACCGATATCAATGAAACTTTATGTCTGTGTATGTTCGGTTGCAACTTGGATGATAGTAGTGTTTTAGACCCGATAGGTGGCGCTGTTGTCGATCTAATAGAAACTTAACCGATTTCAATGAAACTTTATGTGTGTGTGTGTTTGGTAGCAACTTGGACGATAATAGCGTTTTGGACCCGATAGGTGGCGCTGTTGTCGGAAAATTCGAAGACTGGTACTGGTACTGGTATTTCAAAGTCTCATTCATACCAACACAGAGCTTTCAGATATTCAGAAACTGCAATATTTGAAAACGTCTGTGTGTGGGGAAGCTGCTAGATTGATTCAGCACCTTCCGGTAGATGAGATAAACTATGCATCTGCTTTGGAAATTTTGAAAGATAGATTTCAAAATAAACGAAAGTTGGTCAACACTCAACTTAAAATCCTAATGGAACAACGGAAACTCACCAACGAAACCGCAGGCGGGTTGAAATCTTTGCATGATATCACCGTTGAATGCATCCACGCTCTCGAAAACTTGAACGTTCCTGTATGGACATGGGATTGCATTCTCATTTATGTAATTTTTCAAAAACTGCCGCCTCAAACCCAAAGGGATTGGGAGGAGAAGCAGGGAACGTCAAAGGTTCTGCCAGAGTGGTTGACGTTCATAAAATTCATTGAAGGCCGTTTCAGCTCACTCGAAAACATTTCAGAGCTCAATGGTTTTACTAAACAGCCCATGCCATCAACATTCAATCGAAAGGCAAATTCATCATCCTATCACGTCAATTCGCAGCCTCCAAATAAGCAGTTTCTGTGCCGACTTTGTAAGGCCTCCCACGGCATCCGGCATTGCAAAAAATTTCTGCAATTGGACCCAAAGGCGCGATTTGACATTGCCAAAAGAAATGCGATTTGCGGCAACTGTTTGGGTTATGACCATCACGCTTCTGCTTGTAATAGCAGTAACAGGTGTTACAAGTGCGGTCAAAAGCATCACACACTGCTACACATGGATTCGCCTAACAATCCAATTCAAAATCAACAAAATCATTCGCATTACCAAAACCATTTGGTTCAACAAACGAATCCAGGATATTCTCCATCAAATGTGATTCAAAACATGAACCAAGCTCTCCCCATGAACTTGATTCAAAACACAGGCCACAACTTTCCCACAGAACATCCAATAGCTACAACGTCACAAAACTTCAACGCGCATTTCAACCAAATGCGATCCAAGGCGCTGTTAGCCACAGCGCTAGTTAAAGTATTCGCTTCTAATGGGACTCAACATGTCCTTAGAGCCTTAATAGACCCCGGCTCAGAAGCCTCTTTATTACAGAGAATGCCACACAGTTGCTTAATCTGAAAAGGCAAAAAATGTTAGCAAATGTCACAGGATTGGGGCAAACCTCAACGGGCACATCCCACTGTCAAGTCAACTTCACCATATTTTCCTTAACCAACTCATCCTTCTGTATCGATATCAGGGCGTTTGTTTTCCCTCAGCTTACGGCAATGTTGCCAACACACCAATTGTCGAATGATACCTGGAGATATCTGTCCAAACTAACATTAGCAGATCCATCATACAATGTTCCAGGAAAAATAGATCTTTTATTAGGGGCAGATGTTTATGGGGCTATTATCCTTGAAGGATTAGTAAAGAGTCAATCAGGATCCCCAGTTGCTCAGTTGACTGAGTTAGGATGGATCCTCACAGGGACGACAGGCATTGACCCTCACACCCAATGTCTCACGGTTCATAATCACTTTAATACGTTGGACGCACAACTAAAGCGATTCTGGGAAATAGAGGAAGATTTAAATGACAGGAAACTCACACAAGAGGAAGAAAAATGTCAACAACATTTCATGCAGACTGTTCAACGAAGAGAAGATGGAAGATACGAAGTTCGGCTTCCATTCAAGGATGGAATACGTCCATGCCTTGGGAATTCGCGACGAGCAGCTATGGCGAGATTGCTCCAAATTGAAAGACGACTTGCGTCAAACATAAAATTAAAGGAGGAATACGAAAGGTGCATAAGCGAGTACGCTGCATTGGGCCATATGCAGGAAGTCACAACTAATATCGAAGCTACAAACCAATATTATCTCCCTCATCATGCGGTCTTCAAAGAATCGAGTACGGCAACAAAACTCCGGGTCGTCTTTGACGCCTCATGCAAAACGTCAAATGGGGTGTCGTTAAACGATTGCTTGATGGTGGGACCGCGTCTCCAGCCCGATATAATCGATCTAATCGCTAAATGGAGAAAATTCAAGGTGGCCTTCGTGGCCGACATTAGCATGATGTATCGTCAGATATGGTTGGCAGAGGAGGATACATCATATCAACTCATACTGTGGAGGGCTAAAACTGAGGAGCCGATAAAAACGTACTCCCTTAAAACCGTCACCTTTGGTACAGCATCTGCACCTTATTTAGCGGTGCGCACCCTGCATCAACTCGCTTCAGACGTTGAACATGATGTGTTCAAATTTAAAATAAATTTACCCGAAGTGAGCGAACACACAAAACGTTCAGTTCTGGCGGACATCGCTCGGTTGTTTGATCCACTTGGGTGGATCGCTCCATGCATCATCATGGCAAAATTAATCTTGCAGCAATTGTGGCTAAAAGAACTAACTTGGGACACACCGATATCTCAAGAAACTGCACAAATGTGGAATGAGTTACGAAACGGACTCATCAAATTACAAGACATCGAGATTCCTCGTTGGATTGCATACAACGACAATGCACATGTTCAATTGCATGGCTTTAGTGACGCATCTCAAAGGGCCTATGCAGCTGTGATATACGCACGAATCACAAATGATGGCAAGGAACACATTCATTTGTTGGCAGCAAAGACACGAGTTGCTCCATCTACTAGCAAGTGCATATCACTACCACGATTAGAGCTCTGCGGCGCACTGCTACTAGCCAAACTGTTGCATCGCATCTCAAAGTCAATGCAATTTGAAGACGCAGACATATTCGCGTGGACCGACTCGATGATAACGTTGGCCTGGATAAAAGGAAACCCAGCAATCCGCACAACGTTTGTAGCCAATCGGGTCAGTGAGATCCAAACACTCACAGGCACAGATGTTTGGAGACATGTAGGCACCAAGGAGAACCCTGCAGACATCGGCTCACGAGGATTGTCACCAGAGGAACTGATAAGCAGCGAAATGTGGTGGCGAGGACCCCAGTTTCTTAAAAAATTTTCGCCTCGGGAGTTTACGTCAGCAATGTCCATCGAAACTGACCTGGAATTGAAAGGAAAGAGTAAGGAAACGAGAATGGGAGAATCATTTTATAACGCAAACTTCACAAGGGTACACACAACATTTGCAACGTCGTGCTGCACTGCGCCATCATCAGTGACGGATTTGTTCAGCACTATTCATCGCTTAAACGCCTTGTTCGGAGCACAGCCATTTGGAGGAGATACTTTGTATACTTAAAATGTAAGAAGGAAGGATCGGTAATGAACAAGGTGCCAATCACACCAGATGAATTGAGCGCAGCTCAAATGCAATTAGTCAAAATTGTACAAGACGAGCTATTTCACAACGAAATAAGGACAAAAAACCTATCCCTAAGGGCAGTCAGATTCTCAGCTTGAATCCGTTCATCGATTCGAATGAGCTCTTGCGGGTAGGGGGGCGCTTATCAAACTCCCCACTTTCGTATAATCAACGCCATCCATTAATATTAAAAGACACACATCACCTTTCAAAATTAGTCGTTAGCGACGCCCATCAGCGCACCCTTCATGGAGGCCAGCAGTTGATGATGGCTGAAATACGTAGCAAATTTTGGATAACAAATTTAAAACGCCTTGTAAAAGGCACCGTTCACAACTGCGTTCGATGTCATCGCTTTAAAGCAAAAATGCAACAACAATTAATGGGCAGCCTTCCACTCGAGCGTGTGGCCATATCAAGGCCATTTACCAACACGGGGGTGGACTATGCTGGCCCAGTCGAGCTCAAATTATGGAAGGGCAGATGCAACAAGTCCACAAAGGGCTAAATCGCTGTGTTTGTCTGCCTATCGACCAAGGCAATACACATCGAATTAGTGAGTGATCTTACCGCAACAGCTTTTATTGCAGCCTTTAGAAGATTTGTGGCAAGGCGAGGCATTTGCAAAAACATATTTAGTGATTGCGGGACCAATTTTAAGGGAGCGAACAACGAACTGAATAAGGACAACACCTTTATTTCTGCCGAATGGGCAGCTGAAGTTCACGAAAGCCTGGCAAGTCAGAACGCAACATGGCATTTCCATCCATCATCGCCACACTTCGGGGGTCTCTGGGAGGCAGGAGTCAAGTCAATAAAGTACCACATCAAAAGAACAATTGGATCATCAAGACTGACATTCGAGGAATATGCGACGCTTCTGACGCAAATCGAAGCATGTCTAAACTCCAGACCACTATGTCCAATGACATCAGATCCGAACGACTTGACAGTTCTAACTCCCGGACACTTTCTCATCGGAACTGCACTCACAACACTACCAGACAGAAATCTCAAGGAGAAAAATATAAACAGCCTCAACAGATGGAAGTACATTCAACGCCTAACGCAGGACTTTTGGAAACAATGGAGCACAACATACCTACACCTTCTACAACAACGACCAAAGTGGCTGCAACAGCACACCAATATCAAGGTTGGAGATATCGTCCTCATGAAGGAGGACAATCTTCCACCTACATCGTGGCTACTCGCGCGAGTTCTCGAGGAACACCCCGGAACAGATGGTCTGACGCGCGTGGTAACCATAAGAACAAAAAATTCGGTGTTAAAACGACCAATCGCAAAACTATCCCCCTTGCCCATCACAAACCCGTCTAATCCGTGAACAACAAACAATAGAGACTTAATACACCACTTAATAATGAAATCAAAAAAACAGACTATCAGTGAATTCAATAGAAATTAAGCATAAAATAAGTACCTAACCTCACTTTACCTTTATCAGCAGGATCAACCATCTTGCTAAAAAAAACAACCCACATTGAGCCATACACAGCAGATATTTATCATTTTTAATTTTTAAAACTTTAACCAAAAGCAATTATTTGTTAACAAAACTAATGCAAATATTTTGATCTTTTCTCGGAACACCATCCATGAAATTGAGACTAAGGCACTTTCCACTAGATGACAACACTCAAACAACACACGGCCACAGATGCAGCACCAGAACTCACAACTAGAAAAATATACTTCAATCTCGAGGGGGGAGCATGTTGGTTCCCAACAACTGGCTGAAAGGACGAAAGGACCTTACGAGCCACATAAATGGGGACGAAAAGGAACACGATGGTTGTGCAATGTGGTGCATTGGATTGGTTGTCGATAGATGATCTCAACATTATTGGCCACAGTGTGGACCAATACATATCATCGGCAACTAAGTCCAATAAACCACAGCAAACCGACACAAATGGCACAAACCCGCACAATAAACAAATATTTAACAATAAAAGTTAAACACGCGACGAGGCACCGACATCAAGTCAAGATAAATCGGAACAACTAAACGTCAAACATATCGAGGTATATGTCTCTCTCGCTCTAGCCGGCAATCACTATTCCAAATAACGACAACAGTTGTCGCCAGCAAGCAAAATTCGTGATGGCCGAAATAGTGGAAGGATCGCCATTGCACTCCAACAACAGCCTCGTAGTAGGGGGGCATTAATAGATTTATGTAGATTCAGCACAATATGTGAATGTATTGGTAACTAAGAAATATCATAATTTGTAAATGTATAATGATAGGGGAATGGAGAGTTAAAGTCAATAATGTAAATAAGAAAGGGCAATGACCCTAGTTGCATACAGCTGATCGGTGTACATAATGAACCGAGATGACTTCAGAAGTTGATCAGGAAAATTTAAATCACTCGTTAACAATACCTTAGGCAATAAAGACTTTTATAACGTTTTAAAAAGGGTCTTTTATTCAACTCCGGAATCATCTATTTCCCCAAGGAGAACTAACTAATCGGCTCCAAATTCAACTCAGTTTGGAACACTACTAGAAACTCAACCGATATCAATGAAACCTTATGTGTGCGTGTGTTTGGTTGCAACTTGGATGATAGTAGTGTCTTCGACCCGATAGGTGGCGCTGTTGTCGTTCCACTAGAAACTCAACCGATATCAATGAAACTTTGTATGTGTGTATGGTTAATTGCAACTTCGATGATAATAGTGTTTTGGACCCGATAGGTGGCGCTGTTGTCGATCTACTAGTAACTCAACCGATATCAATGAAACTTTGTAAATGTGTATGTTTGGTTGCAACTTGGATGATAATAGTGTTTTGGACCCGATAGGTGGCGCTGTTGTCGATCTACTAGAAACTCAACCGATATCAATGAAACTTTGTATGTGTGTATGGTTTGTTGCAACTTGGATGATTATAGTGTTTTGGACCCGATAGGTGGCGCTGTTGTCGATCTACTAGAAACTCAACCGATATCAATGAAACTTTGTATGTGTGTATGGTTAATTGCAACTTCGATGATAATAGTGTTTTGGACCCGATAGGTGGCGCTGTTGTCGATCTACTAGTAACTCAACCGATATCAATGAAACTTTGTAAATGTGTATGTTTGGTTGCAACTTGGATGATAATAGTGTTTTGGACCCGATAGGTGGCGCTGTTGTCGATCTACTAGAAACTCAACCGATATCAATGAAACTTCGTGTGTGTGTATGGTTAGATGCAACTTGGATGATAATAGTGTTTTGGACCCGATACTTGGCGCTGTTGTCGATCTAATATAAACTTAACCGATTTCAATGAAACTTTATGTGTGTGTGTGTTTGGTAGCAACTTGGATGATAATAGTGTTTTGGACCCGATAGGTGGCGCTGTTGTCGATCTACTAGAAACTCAACCGATATTAATGAAACTTCGTATGTGTGTATGGTTGGTTTTAACTTGGATGATAATAGTGTTTTGGACCCGATAGGGGGCGCTGTTGTCGATCTACTAGAAACTCAACCGATATCAATGAAACTTTATGTGTGTGTATGTTTGTTTGCAGCTTGGATGATAATAGTGTTTTAGACCCGATAGGTGGCGCTGTTGTCGATCTACTAGAAACTCAACCGATTTCAATGAAACTTTATGTGTGTGTATGTTTGGTTGCAACTTGGATGATAATAGTGTGTTGGACCCGATAGGTGGCTCTGTTGTCGATCTACTAGAAACTCAACCGATGTCAATGAAACTTCGTATGTGTGTATGGTTGGTTTAAACTTGGATGATAATAGTGTTTTGGACCCGATAGGTGGCGCCTTTGTCGATCTACTAGAAACTCAACCGATATCAATGAAACTTTATGTGTGTGTATGTTTGGTTGCAGCTTGGATGATAATAGTGTTTTAGACCCGATAGGTGGCGCTGTTGTCGATCTACTAGAAACTCAACCGATATCAATGAAATTCTGTGTGTGTGTATGGTTGGTTGCAACTTGGATGATAGTAGTGTTTTGGACCCGATAGGTGGAGCTGTTGTCGATCTACTAGAAAGTCAACCGATATCAATGAAACTTTGTATGTGTGTATGGTTGGTTGCAACTTGGATGATAATAGTGTTTTGGACCCGATAGGTGGCGCTGTTGTCGATCTACTGATACCCGGGTTTTTTGGACCCGATAGGTGGCGCTGTTGTCGACCTACTAGAAACTCAACCGATTTCAATGAAACTTTATGTGTGTGTATGTTTGGATTGCAACTTGGATGATGATAGTGTTTTGGACCCGATAGGTGGCGCTGTTGTCGATCTACTAGAAACTCAACCGATATCAATGAAACTTCGTATGTGTGTATGGTTGGTTGCAACTTCGAAGATAATAGTGTTTTGGACCCGATAGGTGGCGCTGTTGTCGATACACTAGAAACTCAACCGATATCAATGAAACTTTATGTGTGTGTATTTTCGGTTGCAACTTGGATGATAATAGTGTTTTAGACCCGATAGATGGCGCTTTTGTCGATCTACTAGAAACTCAACCGATATCAATGAAATTCTGTGTGTGTGTATGGTTGGTTGCAACTTGGATGATAGTAGTGTTTTACACCCGATAGGTGGAGCTGTTGTCGATCTACTAGAAAGTCAACCGATATCAATGAAACTTTGTATGTGTGTATGGTTGGTTGCAACTTGGATGATAATAGTGTTTTGGACCCGATAGGTGGCGCTGTTGTCGATCTACTGATACCCGGGTTTTTTGGACCCGATAGGTGGCGCTGTTGTCGACCTACTAGAAACTCAACCGAGTTCAATGAAACTTTATGTGTGTGTATGTTTGGATTGCAACTTGGATGATGATAGTGTTTTGGACCCGATAGGTGGCGCTGTTGTCGATCTACTAGAAACTCAACCGATATCAATGAAACTTCGTATGTGTGTATGGTTGGTTGCAACTTCGAAGATAATAGTGTTTTGGACCCGATAGGTGGCGCTGTTGTCGATACACTAGAAACTCAACCGATATCAATGAAACTTTATGTGTGTGTATTTTCGGTTGCAACTTGGATGATAATAGTGTTTTAGACCCGATAGGTCGCGCTGTTGTCGATCTACTAGAAACTCAACCGATATCAATGAAACTTTATGTGTGTGTATTTTCGGTTGCAACTTGGATGATAATAGTGTTTTAGACCCGATAGGTGGCGCTGTTGTCGACCTACTAGAAACTCAACCGATTTCAATGAAACTTTATGCGTGTGTATGTTTGGTTGCCACTTGGATGATAATAGTGTTTTGGACCCGATAGGTGGCGCTGTTGTCGATCTACTAGAAACTCAACCGATATCAATGAAACTTTGTATGTGTGTATGGTTTGTTGCAACTTGGATGATTATAGTGTTTTGGACCCGATAGGTGGCGCTGTTGTCGATCTACTAGAAACTCAACCGATATCAATGAAACTTTGTAAATGTGTATGTTTGGTTGCAACTTGGATGATAATAGTGTTTTGGACCCGATAGGTGGCGCTGTTGTCGATCTACTAGAAACTCAACCGATATCAATGAAACTTCGTGTGTGTGTATGGTTAGTTGCAACTTGGATGATAATAGTGTTTTGGACCCGATACTTGGCGCTGTTGTCGATCTAATATAAACTTAACCGATTTCAATGAAACTTTATGTGTGTGTGTGTTTGGTAGCAACTTGGATGATAATAGTGTTTTGGACCCGATAGGTGGCGCTGTTGTCGATCTACTCGAAACTCAACCGATATCAATGAAACCTTATGTGTGCGTATGTTTGGTTGCAACTTGGATGATAGTAGTGTCTCGACCCGATAGGTGGCGCTGTTTTTGTCCCACTAGAAACTCAACCGATATCAATGAAACTTTGTATGTGTGTATGGTTGGTTGCAACTTGGATGATAATAGTGTTTTTGACCTGATATGTGGCGCTGTTGTCGATCTACTAGTAACTCAACCGATATCAATGAAACTTTGTAAATGTGTATGTTTGGTTGCAACTTGGATGATAATAGTGTTTTGGACCCGATAGGTGGCGCTGTTGTCGATCTACTAGAAACTCAACCGATATCAATGAAACTTTATGTGTGTGTATTTTCGGTTGCAACTTGGATGATAATAGTGTTTTTGACCTGATATGTGGCGCTGTTATCGACCTACTAGAAACTCAACCGATTTCAATGAAACTTTATGTGTGTGTATGTTTGGTTGCAACTTGGATGATAATAGTGTGTTGGACCCGATAGGTGGCTCTGTTGTCGATCTACTAGAAACTCAACCGATATTAATGAAACTTCGTATGTGTGTATGGTTGGTTTTAACTTGGATGATAATAGTGTTTTGGACCCGATAGGTGGCGCTGTTGTCGATCTACTAGAAACTCAACCGATATCAATGAAACTTTATGTGTGTGTATGTTTGGTTGCAGCTTGGATGATAATAGTGTTTTAGACCCGATAGGTGGCGCTGTTGTCGATCTACTAGAAACTCAACCGATATCAATGAAATTCTGTGTGTGTGTATGGCTGGTTGCAACTTGGATGATAGTAGTGTTTTGGACCCGATAGGTGGAGCTGTTGTCGATCTACTAGAAAGTCAACCGATATCAATGAAACTTTGTATGTGTGTATGGTTGGTTGCAACTTGGATGATAATAGTGTTTTGGACCCGATAGGTGGCGCTGTTGTCGATCTACTAGAAACTCAACCGATATCAATGAAACTTTATGTGTGTGTATGTTTGGTTGCAGCTTGGATGATAATAGTGTTTTAGACCCGATAGGTGGCGCTGTTGTCGATCTACTAGAAACTCAACCGATATCAATGAAATTCTGTGTGTGTGTATGGTTGGTTGCAACTTGGATGATAGTAGTGTTTTGGACCCGATAGGTGGAGCTGTTGTCGACCTACTAGAAACTCAACCGATTTCAATGAAACTTTATGTGTGTGTATGTTTGGATTGCAACTTGGATGATGATAGTGTTTTGGACCCGATAGGTGGCGCTGTTGTCGATCTACTAGAAACTCAACCGATATCAATGAAACTTCGTATGTGTGTATGGTTGGTTGCAACTTCGAAGATAATAGTGTTTTGGACCCGATAGGTGGCGCTGTTGTCGATACACTAGAAACTCAACCGATATCAATGAAACCTTATGTGTGTGTATTTTCGGTTGCAACTTGGATGATAATAGTGTTTTAGACCCGATAGGTGGCGCTGTTGTCGATCTACTAGAAACTCAACCGATTTCAATGAAACTTTATGCGTGTGTATGTTTGGTTGCAACTTGGATGATAATAGTGTTTTGGACCCGATAGGTGGCGCTGTTGTCGATCTACTAGAAACTCAACCGATATCAATGAAACTTTGTATGTGTGTATGTTTGGTTGCAACTTGGATGATAATAGTGTTTTCGACCCGATAGGTGGCGCTGTTGTCGATCTCATAGAAACTCAACCGATATCAATGAAACTTTGTATGTGTGTATGGTTAGTTGCAACTTGGATGATAATAGTGTTTTGGACCCGACAGGAGGCGCTGCTGTCGATCTACTAGAAACTCAACCGATATTAATGAAACTTTATGTGTGTGTGTATGTTTGGTTACAACTTGGATGATACTAATGTTTTGGGCCCGATGGGTGGCGCTGTTGTCGACCTACTAGAAGCTCAACCGATATCAATGAAACTTTATGTGTGTGTATGTTTGGTTGCAACTTGGATGATAATAGTGTTTTGGACCCGATAGGTGGCGCTGTTGTCGATCTACTAGAAACTCAACCGATATCAATGAAACTTTGTATGTGTGTATGTTTGGTTGCAACTTGGATGATAATAGTGTTTTGGACCCGATAGGTGGCGCTGTTGTCGATCTACTAGAAACTCAACCGATATCAATGAAACTTTATGTGTGTGTATTTTCGGTTGCAACTTGGATGATAATAGTGTTTTTGACCTGATATGTGGCGCTGTTATCGACCTACTAGAAACTCAACCGATTTCAATGAAACTTTATGTGTGTGTATGTTTGGTTGCAACTTGGATGATAATAGTGTGTTGGACCCGATAGGTGGCTCTGTTGTCGATCTACTAGAAACTCAACCGATATTAATGAAACTTCGTATGTGTGTATGGTTGGTTTTAACTTGGATGATAATAGTGTTTTGGACCCGATAGGTGGCGCTGTTGTCGATCTACTAGAAACTCAACCGATATCAATGAAACTTTATGTGTGTGTATGTTTGGTTGCAGCTTGGATGATAATAGTGTTTTAGACCCGATAGGTGGCGCTGTTGTCGATCTACTAGAAACTCAACCGATATCAATGAAATTCTGTGTGTGTGTATGGCTGGTTGCAACTTGGATGATAGTAGTGTTTTGGACCCGATAGGTGGAGCTGTTGTCGATCTACTAGAAAGTCAACCGATATCAATGAAACTTTGTATGTGTGTATGGTTGGTTGCAACTTGGATGATAATAGTGTTTTGGACCCGATAGGTGGCGCTGTTGTCGATCTACTAGAAACTCAACCGATATCAATGAAACTTTATGTGTGTGTATGTTTGGTTGCAGCTTGGATGATAATAGTGTTTTAGACCCGATAGGTGGCGCTGTTGTCGATCTACTAGAAACTCAACCGATATCAATGAAATTCTGTGTGTGTGTATGGTTGGTTGCAACTTGGATGATAGTAGTGTTTTGGACCCGATAGGTGGAGCTGTTGTCGACCTACTAGAAACTCAACCGATTTCAATGAAACTTTATGTGTGTGTATGTTTGGATTGCAACTTGGATGATGATAGTGTTTTGGACCCGATAGGTGGCGCTGTTGTCGATCTACTAGAAACTCAACCGATATCAATGAAACTTCGTATGTGTGTATGGTTGGTTGCAACTTCGAAGATAATAGTGTTTTGGACCCGATAGGTGGCGCTGTTGTCGATACACTAGAAACTCAACCGATATCAATGAAACCTTATGTGTGTGTATTTTCGGTTGCAACTTGGATGATAATAGTGTTTTAGACCCGATAGGTGGCGCTGTTGTCGATCTACTAGAAACTCAACCGATTTCAATGAAACTTTATGCGTGTGTATGTTTGGTTGCAACTTGGATGATAATAGTGTTTTGGACCCGATAGGTGGCGCTGTTGTCGATCTACTAGAAACTCAACCGATATCAATGAAACTTTGTATGTGTGTATGTTTGGTTGCAACTTGGATGATAATAGTGTTTTCGACCCGATAGGTGGCGCTGTTGTCGATCTCATAGAAACTCAACCGATATCAATGAAACTTTGTATGTGTGTATGGTTAGTTGCAACTTGGATGATAATAGTGTTTTGGACCCGACAGGAGGCGCTGCTGTCGATCTACTAGAAACTCAACCGATATTAATGAAACTTTATGTGTGTGTGTATGTTTGGTTACAACTTGGATGATACTAATGTTTTGGGCCCGATGGGTGGCGCTGTTGTCGACCTACTAGAAGCTCAACCGATATCAATGAAACTTTATGTGTGTGTATGTTTGGTTGCAACTTGGATGATAATCGTGTTTTGGACCCGATAGGTGGTGCTGTTGTCGATCTACTAGAAACTCAACCGATATCAATGAAACTTTGCATGTGTGTATGGTTGGTTGCAACTTGGATGATAATAGTGTTTTGGATCCGACAGGTGGCGCTGCTGTCGGTCTACTAGAAACTTAACCGATATCAATGAAACCTTATGTGTGTGTATGTTTGGTTGCAACTTAGATGATACCAATGTTTTGGGCCCGATAGGTGGCGCTGTTGTCGACATACTAGAAACTCAAACGATATCAATGAAACTTTATGTGTGTGTATGGTTTGTTGCAACTTGGATGATAATCGTGTTTTGGACCCGATAGGTGGTGCTGTTGTCGATCTACTAGAATCTCAACCGATATCAATGAAACTTTGCATGTGTGTATGGTTGGTTGCAACTTGGATGATAATAGTGTTTGGGATCCGACAGGTGGCGCTGCTGTCGGTCTACTAGAAACTCAACCGATTTCAATGAAACTTTATGTGTGTGTGTATGTTTGGCTACAACTTGGATGATACTAATGTTTTGGGCCCGATGTGTGGCGCTGTTGTCGACCTACTAGAAACTCAACCGATATCAATGAAACTTTATGTGTGTGTATGTTTGGTTGCAACTTGGATGATAATCGTGTTTTGGACCCGATAGGTGGTGCTGTTGTCGATCTACTAGAAACTCAACCGATATCAATGAAACTTTGCATGTGTGTATGGTTGGTTGCAACTTGGATGATAATAGTGTTTTGGATCCGACAGGTGGCGCTGCTGTCGGTCTACTAGAAACTTAACCGATATCAGTGAAACCTTATGTGTGTGTATGTTTGGTTGCAACTTAGATGATACCAATGTTTTGGGCCCGATAGGTGGCGCTGTTGTCGACATACTAGAAACTCAAACGATATCAATGAAACTTTATGTGTGTGTATGGTTGGTTGCAACTTGGATGATAATCGTGTTTTGGACCCGATAGGTGGCGCTGTTGTCGATCTACTAGAAACTCAACCAATATCAATGAAACCTTATGTGTTGTATGTTTGGTTGCAACTTGGAAGATAATAGTGTTTTGGACCCGATAGGTGGGGCTGTTGTCGATCTACTAGAAACTCAACCGATATCTATGAAACTTTGTTTGTGTGTATGGTTGGTTGCAACTTGGATGATAACAGTGTTTTGGATCCGACAGGTGGCGCTGCTGTCGGTCTACTAGAAACTTAGCCGATATCGATGAAACTTTGGGTGTGCGTATGGTTGGTTGCAACTTGGATGATAATAGTGTTTTGGACCCGATAGGTGGCGCTGTTGTAGATCTACTAGAAACACAACCGATATCAATGAAACTGTTGCTGCCACCCTGTGGGTCACCAAATGATCCCTAGCGACACCTGCTCGCGAGCAGATTCTTTCGTTTGGTTTCACGCAAAACGTCAAAAAAACCACATGGTTGCTTTTTTCTTTGGTTGGCGAGAGTTTGGGGACTCTGGAGAAAAAAGAAGAAATCTGAGAAGAAATAAAACTTGAATTTTTTAAAGCACTTCGCTAAAAAACGAGTTTCATTGTTTCTTTTCTTTTTAAATTATTGGACGCTTCAAGCGCGGTAACAATTCTTTAAAAAATTCAATACTAAAACAACATTTCTTTAGTTACGAAAATGCCGACAACGAGGAGCCAAAATCCCCCCGCCAATAAGTACAATTGTCAAGATTGCGACGAACCTGACGACGAGGAGATGGTTCAATGCGATAAATGCGATCTTTGGCACCATTATGCCTGTGTCGGAGTCAACGAATCTGTGGCCGAAAAGGCATGGCAGTGCAACGGTTGCTTACAACCAGGTCCCAGTCGTCCGCATGATGCAGCACCGCCAATCTCATCGTTAGCAGTAGCAAATCCTATCGACGACGATGCAATGTCGTCAGTATCATCAGCATCTGCGACCAGGAAGAAGCAGTTGCTTTTGCAGAAACTGGAGGAAGAGAAGCAGTTGAGAGATCAAAGCAACCGGCTGTACCTTCAACAAAAGTATCACATTCTTGCACAGGATTCTGATGACGAGGATGCAGAGGTCAGAAGCTGCAAACCGCAGCAACGAGTGAATAGTGTTGTCGACACGTCAACCCAAAAACAACCTCAGCCCGGCTGTAGCAATTCATTACGACAAAACGCGGTTAAATTCATCGGAAATGCAGCGAAGCCTCCCTTTGAGAGTAGTATGCCACTTTCCTCTAGTCAGTTGGCTGCAAGGAATGCCCTCCCGAAGGATTAACCCAAGTTCAGTGGTAATCCTGAGGAATGGCCAGTCTTCATCAGCTCCTTTGAGCAAAGTACGGAGTTAGCAGCGTTTTCTAATGGGGAAAACTTGGTCCGCTTACAAAAGTGTCTCTGTGGTAGAGCGCTGGAGGCTTCGAAACACCGGCTTATGCTTCCTGCCATGGTACCCGACGTAATAAGAACACTACGAATGCTTTTCGGTCGACCAGACCAGATCATACACACATTGATCGAAAGGGCTAAGAACGTAACACCTCCAAAAGCCGACAGGCTGGAATCGTTAATTGATTATGCCCTAGCGATTAAAAACGTATGTGCAACCATGGAAGCCACAAATTCAGCCGCTCACCTTAACAACCCAACGCTTTTAAAGGAATTCGTCGATAAGCTGTCGCCGCATCTCCTGCTAAATTGGGCAATCTTTTCAAGGAATTTGCAGTCTGCTTCGCTGTTGGATTTTAGTGACTGGCTGTATGACATCGCTGAGGCCGCATGCTCCGTGACCACGCTGTCCGCGACAACCTCGTCAGGCGGAAAGCGTTCATTAAAGCAAGGGGCCCATTTACATTCGCATACAGTGTCAAACGAGTCCGACATGCAATTCCGAAGAGTACCAAACGACAAAGGGTGTGGTGTATGCCAGGCCAGTCATCCGACTCCCAGTTGCGATACTTTTACAAATGCGGGATTGTCCTCGCGGTGGCAAATGGTCCGCCAACATAAATTATGTCGTTCATGTCTGGGAAGGCATGCATATTCGCGGTGCAGAGTGGCAAAAGTATGTGGTATCAGTGGATGCCAGGCTAAGCATCACTTTCTGCTGCACAACTATGCAAAGCATGCTCCCATAACTAGCGGTTCAACGACATCGGTTCTTACTCACCAGACACACAAATTTGCCAAGGTTCTTTTCAGGGTTCTTCCAGTAACCCTGTATGCTAACAGTAAGAAAATCGAAACGTTTGCTTTTCTGGACGGAGGATCATAGCTAACGCTTCTCGACGAGGAACTCGCTGGCTTGTTAGGACTATCTGGAAGAGCTGAGGAACTGTGCCTAAAGTGGACCTCTGACACAACACGCGTCGAAAGCAATTCCCAAGTAGTGTCTCTTAGAATCGCCGGAAAAAGCGTCGGTAGCCGCAAATACCAATTTAATAACGTACGCACAGTTCGCAGCCTTAACTTACCAACGCAGACGAGTTCCGGACAAATGCTGGCAAAGCGTTTTCCGCATCTTGCTGGTCTCCCAATCCCGTCCTATCATCAAGCGCGACCAAGAATTTTAATTGGAATGGATAATTGGAAATTGGGCGTTCCACTAAAGGTATCTGAGGGTAGTTGGTCGCAACCAATTGCCACTAAAACAAGGCTTGGGTGGTTAGTACATGGACCTGATGGATGTGGTAGCGACAGTAATTCGTTTCACCTACACGTGTGCGAGTGCAACACAGACAGAGAGCTTCACCAACTTGTGAATGGTTTTTTCTCAATCGAGAATGTTGGTATACGGATTCCTACGCAGCAAATCATTTCGGCCGAGGAGAAACGAGCAGCGAAAATCCTGGAAGACACCTGTGTCCACCGCAATGGTCACTTCAAAGTGGGACTTTTATGGAAATTCGATGATATTTCCCTACCAAATAGTATGGCTATGGCTCTTCGTCGGTATCATCACCTACAGAAGGGAATCGATAGGGACAAGGAACTTCGTGACATTCTGGACCAGCAGATAGCGAATCTGGTAACAAAAGGCTACGCCAAAAAGCTATCTGCGGACGAGCTGAGTATCGCCCACAAGCGGATTTGGTATCTGCCTATATTCATTGTGCGAAACCCCAACAAACCGTCAAAGGTTAGACTTGTTTGGGATGCAGCAGCCAAATGCAACGGGACCTCACTAAACGATTTTCTTCTGAAGGGCCCCGACCAGCTGGTACCCTTGGTAAAAGTCTTATTTGGTTTTCGTTGCGGTAAGATTGGTGTGTGTGGGGACATCGCTGAAATGTTCCATCAAGTAAGAGTGCGAGAGGAAGATCGACATGTACAACGATTCTTGTGGAACGATACTCGGGATTTACAGAAACCCAGTGTCTTTGAGATGAACGTCATGACTTTCGGCGCGACGTGTTCGCCGTGCATAGCCCACTATGTTAAGAACAGAAATGCAATGCTCTTCGCGAGTAGCATGCCGAGGGCTGTGGAAGGTGTGCTGGAGCACCACTATGTTGATGACTTCATCGATAGTGTCAATACAGAAGCTGAAGCAATCAAACTGACTAATGATGTAAAGTTCATACATCAGAACGCAGGATTTCATATTCGTAATTGGGTTTCCAATTCATCAACGGTTCTAGAAGCTTTAAAAGAAGACAGCGGCGGATCAACCAAAGACTTTGGCGCAAAGGAGGCACCCGCAGCAGAGAAGATCCTGGGGCTTTACTGGTGTACCTCATCTGACGCGTTTACCTACATCCTCAAATTCAGCCGACTCAAACGGGACGTGCTTACCAACAGAACAGTGCCTACCAAACGTGAGGTCCTCAAAATCCTCATGTCTGTTTTTGACCCGATGGGATTTCTCTCACATTTCCTAATTTGCATCAAAATCCTACTGCAAGAGATCTGGAGGATTTCCATTGGATGGGATGACGAGCTGCCTTCACAAATGTTTGAGAAATGGTTGCGATGGAAAGCATTGTTATATTTACAACGTGACGTCGATAAGGGTTCCTAGGTGGTATTCGCACTTACTGTGTAAAGCCGGTTCGAAAGTACAGCTGCACACTTTCGTAGACGCTAGCGAGAACGCATACGCAGCCGTATCTTATTTCCGCATAGAATGTCAAGAACAATTAGATGTCACGATAGTGTGTGCTAAAGCGAAGGTAGCCCCGCAGCGTCCAGTTTCTATTCCACGTCTGGAACTGCAGGCGGCAGTCCTCGGCGTGAGGCTTGCGGCTTTCATATGCAGTTCACACAAGTTTCCTATTAGCCAACGATTCTTTTGGTCCGACTCGAGGACGGTGCTTTCATGGCTGAATGGAGAACCTCGCAAGTTTCAGCAGTTTGTTATGTTCCGAGTGGGTGAAATTCTAGAAACGTCTCACATCTCCGAATGGAGATGGATTCCAACGAAACTCAACATAGCCGACAAGGCCACCAAATGGAATGTGGAAGCCGACTATCAGGCTACGAGTGAGTGGTTCAGCGGTCCTACCTTTCTACGGATGCCGGATACCGAATGGCCTCAGACTCCACAAATCGCTACCAGCAGCGAAGAAGTCAGGCCATATCTTCTACACACCAGCGCAGTGTCAAGATGTTGCCCCGTGGATGCAAGCCGTTTCAGCAGAGGGACACGTGTGTACCGTTCTCTTGCATATTCTATTTTATTTATAGATATGAAGGCCAAAAAGAAGCGCTTTGTTAACATTTCTGGGCCAACATCGGATGCGATCAGGCGGTCGCAAGCAGCGCTCTACCGACAGGCACAGTTTGCAGCTTATCCAGACGAAATCTATATCTTGAAGAAGAACCAGTCTCGTAAGACACCAACTCAGCTATCAAGGAGCAGTCCGCTAGCGAAGCTTTCACCGTTCCTAGATAAGGATGATGTTGTAAGGATGAACGGACGTATATTGTTCTCAGAGTATGTCGATCAAGACTGTAAAACGCCTATCATTCTTCCGAAACTTCACCGAATTACGTTCCTCATAGTCGAAAGTTCCATCACTGTAACCATGAGACTACGCTCAACGAGATCAGGCAAACGTATTACATAGCCAACCTCCGGTCAATTCTCAAAGCCGTTAGGCGAAGGTGTCAACTGTGTAAAGTCAAAGAAGCCCGTCCTGTCGTTCCAGAAATGGCCAGTCTTCCTATTGCGCGGATGAGCGCGTTCAGCCGCCCTTTCTCCTTCGTTGGCTTGGACTATTTTGGGCCTATCATGGTGACCGTCGGCAGACGAAACGAGAAGAGATGGGGTGCTCTCTTCACGTGCCTCACCATCAGAGCGGTGCACATCGAGCTGGCCCACAGCTTGTCGTCAGATTCATGCATCATGTGCCTAAGAAGATTTATAGCGCGCCGAGGAACTCCACTACAGATTTTTTGTGACAACGGCACCAATTTCCGAGGCGCTGAGAAGGAACTACGCGAAGAACTATCGGAACTGGACTTGGGAAAAGTGGCTGCGCAATTCACCACGGCTGAAACTACCTGGCACTTCAACCCGCCGTCTACACCTCACATGGGCGGTGCGTGGGAGCGACTTGTACGGTCAGTGAAGCAGGTGTTATACAAGATCCTTCCATCCAACAAAGTCAGCGATGAAACCCTAAGAAGTGCGCTCGCCGATGTTGAGAGCACTATCAATTCAAGGCCTCTCACATTTGTTTCTTTGGAGGCCGCCGATGATGAAGCTCTGACGCCAAATCAATTCCTTCTTGGAGCCTCCAATGGCACGAAACCGAGTTGCAACATGGAAGTTACCGACCTGAGGAAAAACTGGAAGCGCTCGCAGATTATAGCCGATCTTTTCTGGAAGAGATGGGTGAAAGCACATTTGCCGAACATCAACAGGCGGGCGAAATGGTTCGCGAAGGTAAAGCCAATTGAGAAGGGTGATTTAGTGATAATTGTGGACAAACAACTGCCAAGAAACTGTTGGCCAAGGGGTACTGTAATTGACACGGTGGTAGCCGTCGATGGGCAAGTGAGAAGAGCGACTGTACAAACCTCGGGAGGAATTTTCGAGCGCCCTGCTGCTAAGCTCGCGGTTTTGGACGTAGGAGCGAGTGGTGACAAGGAGAGTAATGCGGAGATGAAGAGGGCTTCAGCCCCACTTACTGGGAGGAGTATGTTGCTGCCACCCTGTGGGTCACCAAATGATCCCTAGTGTATGTTTGGTTGCAGCTTGGATGATCATAGTGTTTGGACCCGATAGGTGGCGCTGTTGCCGATCTACTAGAAACTCAACCGATATCAATGAAACTTTGTATGTGTGTATGTTTGGTTGCAGCTTGGATGATCATAGTGTTTTGGACCCGATAGGTGGCGCTGTTGTCGATCTACAGAAACTCAACCGATATCAATGAAACCTTATGTGTGTGTATGTTTGGTTGCAACTTAGATGATACTAATGTTTTGGGCCCGATAGGTGGCGCTGTTGTCGACATACTAGAAACTCAAACGATATCAATGAAACTTTATGTGTGTGTATGGTTGGTTGCAACTTGGATGATAATCGTGTTTTGGACCCAATAGGTGGGGCTGTTGTCGATCTACTAGAAACTCAACCGATATCAATGAAACTTTGTTTGTGTGTATGGTTGGTTGCAACTTGGATGATAATAGTGTTTTGGATCCGATAGGTGGCGCTGCTGTCGGTCTACTAGAAACTTAACCGATATCGATGAAACTTTGGGTGTGCGTATGGTTGGTTGCAACTTGGATGATAAGAGTGTTTTGAACCCGCTAGGTGGCGCTGTTGTCGATCTACAAGAAACTCAATCAATGAAATTTTGTATTGCCACTTCGGTGTTTTTTTGAGCATCAATTTCAGCAAAATAAAGTAGGATTTTCAGCACGCTATTACAGCAACTATGCTCTACTTGACACTTCGAGACTCGCAAAAATTGTTGTAATTGCGTGCTGAAAATTCTTATTTACTTCGCTGAGATCGATGCTCAAAATAACACAATTATGATAGGATGTTCCACATTCCACAATGGAATGATAGGATGAACCCAACGGAGATTGTGCTATACCGTCTTTGGGCGCAGCCATTTGGTGACAGTTCGTATTACGTTACGTCTACGGCTGTAAAATATCAGTTTTTATTTGGGAACACTGAATAAAAGTAATTTTTTCGTGTTTTTACAATAATTGTCTTCCATTCCATAATGTGTATATAAGTAATATATAATCAACCTTCATTTAATTAACGAAGTGGCCTATCTCACGACGTTAAGGACACGACAAAGGTCGACGCCTTATGGACACGATAAGTAAGCTATATATATGCTATTCAATGACATTTGTCTCTGATATATTGTGGCGTGGAATGAATCGCGGTGAAATGAAAACAAACTAAAATGGTGAAATGAAAACAACCCCCATTTGTCACCAAATAAGTTCCACTTCCAATTGGAGATTGGAATCTGTCAATTCCCCACTAAACTAAATTAACTGTGAATTTATCAATTGCTGAAAAGGGGAAAAAGTATGTCAGCCAATTGTAGAACCAATTGGAGTTATACCATGTTCCCACCAAGCGAAATCGCGAGATTTCGTAAAATCTTTCCAAATCTCCGAGATTTCGCCATACATTATTGACGTGCCGAAATCTCGGGATTTCAGCGAAATCTAGTCGAAATCCCTTTGAGTTCATCCGCCCGTGAGAGGTGATCAAACCGAACAAGCCTACAGCATGAACTTTGGTTTATTTTGTGTTCATTTGTTCATTGTGTACGTCAAAATAATAAGCGCCAAAACAATCAAAAAAATAAAAAATCAAACAGCTGTTTGCCAGCCACTTCAAAATTGACAGCTTATGACTTTTGAAATCACTTCAACTCGGTGGGAACGACTTACGAGATTTCAGTAAAAATTCATCGAAATCTCGCGATTTCAGTTTGGTGGGAACATGGTATTAGCTAGAAAGTTCTCGAAGAGATGGCAGAGCAGATATAAAAGGAGAGGTTGTAGAACAGGGCGACAGTTGATTTTTATCAGTGATTGGTTAAAGTTCGAGATAGTAATCGGTTGAAATAAGTGATTGGTTTGAATCGTTGAAGAATTGTTTAAGTAATATTGTTCTGGTACTTAATAAGTGAATAATCTATAAAAGTGTAATAAAAGTGATTATACTAGAAAAGTTGAACAGAATAGTGTTTTATCTTTTCGAATCCCAGCCCAAATGTAACATTGGTGTCAGAAGTGGGATAAAACTTATTCTGTGCTAAAGCGTGTGTTAAAAAGAAACATTAACAAAAAAAAAAAAAAACATTTAATTAAAGTGAATTTGTGAATTTCGAAATTATAAGAGACAAAAAAAAATGGGTCGTGTATTGCTACAACTAAGCATACCCCAATTAAAAAGTGAATTAGAAAAGAGGAATATCTCTACAGCTGGAGGGAAAAGTGACCTCATACTTCGTCTGCAGGAGGCTGTCGAAAATGAGGGAGAAAATCCAAAGACCATGCTTTTTGACGTGGCAGAAGAACAAGTAAGTACAGGCGTTGATATTAGCGCTATGATGGAATTACTTCTTGCCAAGATGGAAGAACAGAAGAATTCTCTAGAAGAACAGAAGAATTCTATGGAATCTAAGTTCGCAGAACAGAAGAATTCTATGGAATCGAAGTTCGCAGAACAGAAGAATTCTCTAGAAGAACAGAAGAATTCTCTTGAAGAACAGAAAAATTCCATTACCGCCGCACAAAAAGATGCCGTGGAAGAGTTTAAGAATGTTCTAGATGTAAAAACCGTCGCGATTGATGAGAAATTAAACAAACATGAAACCAAGTTTGAGGAAATTAATGAATCTCTTCATTCGGCACGAACATCGAGAACATAGCTAAAGAGCTCGAAAAAGTCAAGAAACAGAAAGCTCGGGAATATTCTACTGACTGCCCAAAAAGGAAGGAGATGCAACCACCCGTTTTTGATGGTCAAACATCATGGCCGATCTATAAGAGACAGTTCGAAGCAGCTGCAATGACCAATGGATGGGACGACGAGGAAAAGTCGATTGCATTAACGCTCGCATTACGAGGTACAGCTGCAGAATTGCTTCAAACTATCTCAGAAGAAAAACAGCGCGACTATGATGCTTTGGTTAAGGCTATTGAGATGCGGTTTGGTGACGACCATATGCAGCAAGTGTATAGAGTGCAACTGCGCAGTAGATTCCAGAAGAGGGGAGAAACACTCCAGCAGCTGCAAGCGGATATAGAACGGCTAGCGCACTTGTCATATCCCAATGCCGGCGAAGATGTCATCAACGTAATGGCTATTGAGGCATTTACACAAGCCATAGAGGACAGACAGCTGCAGATGGCTCTACGAATGGCTGGAAAGAGAACTCTTCCTGAGGCACTGGCATTTGCTTAAACTATGAAAGCTGCTGACCAGGCATCTCAAGGATTCCACCGCGTAAGAGAAATAACATCCGTCGAATGTTCATGCCAGAGAACAGAGGTAGTGGACCGGAACAGTGCTCGCAGGGGACCGATCCGTTGCTGGAACTGCAACAAAATTGGACATCTACAACGACAGTGCAGAGCTGAACGTAGACAGGGTAGTTGTCCACATTGCAGAACTAGGAGTCGTCACGAGGAGGCATCTGAACAATCGGCGGATGGAACCTCACAAAACCATCAGTCGGGAAACGAGTAAGAACCAACTTCACGAGGCAGAAGCTGGTTTCTGGAATCGACGCCCCCAGGACCACAATTCAGGTCTCCCAGACCAAACGATGTAATAGAAGCTTGACAGTGGAAGCCCATATCGGTCAGAAAAAGTGTGTGGCCACAATCGATACAGGTGCCACCGCTTCCATAATCAGAAGGGACATCGTTCGCCAATCATGGCTGCACAACACCGGCAGCTACTGTCTGAAAACAGCAACTGGAGCAACGGCAAAGGTGTATGGTGAGGTACTCTTGACGATAAATCTAGCAGGAATAGTCTTCTCCCATGCATTCTTAGTAGCCGATATATGTGACGAATGCATCATTGGAATCGACTTTATGAAGACGCATGATGTAGTACTCGACATCGGTTTGCAAGTGCTAAAGTACAGAAACGTCGAGATTCCAATGGTTTACGGGAACGAGAACGCCGCAGCTCTAAGAACAGTTGTAAGTGAGGACGAAATATTACCACCTTCGTCAGAGACACTTATTTGGACAAAGTTGGAAGGTGATCCTGGGAGCCACCGATTCTACCTAATAGAGCCAGATCCAGAAAACTATTACCAGAGCTATATCGTCGGAAAGATGCTTGTTGAACCTAAAAACAACTTGGTTCCCGTTCGTGTCCTCAATGCGGAACACAGAAACGTAAAGCTGAAACAAGGGGAAGTAATCGGAAAGTGCGTACCGATTACTGCGGTCACAAAGTTGTCAAATGAAAGTCCTGCGAAACCGGTTAGACCTACGGAGATATCGGAAATGAAAAAGAATATACTCGGAGAGTGCGAGCTGGATCAGGAGCAGCGGACCATGGCAGGGAGTCTAATCGACGAGTTCGCTGATATATTTGCTTCGCAGAGTAGCGAGTATGGCCGAACACATCTCGTACAACACCGAATTAACACCGGGGATGCAACACCTATTCGTGAGCCTCCCAGACGACTACCATTGGCCAAGCAGACGGAGGTTGCAGAAATGGTGTCGACGATGGAAAAGGAAAAGTCCGTGGGCATCACCGGTCGTCCTGGTCAAAAAGAAAGACGGAAGTACGAGATTCTGCGTGGACTATCGCCAACTAAATAACGTCACCAAGAATGATAGCTACCCCCTGCCCAGAATTGACGATACTCTGGACACACTATCCGGAGCCAAATGGTTTTCGACTCTTGATCTGAAGAGTGGCTACTGGCAAGTACAGATCCATCCAGAAGACCGCGAGAAAACAGCATTCACAGCAGGAAACGGGCTTTGGCAGTTTACAGTAATGCCATTTGGACTGTGCAATGCTCCAGCAACTTTTGAACGTCTAATGGAGCGTGTTTTGCTGGGACTGACGTGGAAAACCTGTTTGGTCTACCTGGACGATGTCATCGTAGTTGGTAAAACGTTCAACGAAAATCGAAATAACCTTAGGGAAGTGTTCCAAAGGCTACGAAGTGCACAGTTAAAACTGAACCCGAAGAAGTGTTCTCTATTCCGACCAGAAGTGAAGTATCTCGGGCACATCATCTCTTCCAAGGGAGTCAAGACTGATCCGGAGAAGATCGATGCAGTGAAAAACTGGCCGGTTCCCAACGACAAACATCAACTGAGAAGCTTCCTGGGACTTGCGACCTATTACAGACGGTTTGTAAAGGACTTTGCTAGGATCGCAAAGAGCTTGCATCAACTGACAGAAAAAGGCAAACAATTCAAATGGTCAGGTGAGTGCGAAAACAGCTTCAAAGAACTTAAACAACAGTTGTGCGACGCCCCCATATTAGCGTACCCCACCCCTGGAAAAACATTTATTGTGGATGCAGACGCTAGTAATGTGGGTATTGGAGCCGTCCTTTCCCAGGTGCACGAGGGCCAAGAGAAGGAAGTTTCGTTCTTCAGCAAAGTTCTCTCAAAGCCAGAAAGAAACTACTGCGTTACCAGGCGCGAACTCCTTGCTTTGGTACTGGCAACGAAACATTTCCATAAGTACCCTTATTGGGCAGAAATTCATCCTTCGCACAGACCATGCATCTTGAAAGTGGCTACTACACTTTAAGAATCCTGAAGGACAAGTCGCAAGGTGGATCGAACAGCTGCAAATGTACGAGTACGAAATACAACATCGAAAGGGAAGTCTTCACTCAAATGCAGACGCTCTCTCCCGTCGACCGTGCAAAGCAGATTGTAAACATTGCTTACGACACGAGGAAAAAGATGTCGTGTCCGTTCAAAGGGTGAGAGCTATGCCCATTGGTGGCTGGAGTGCACGGGAAATCCGAGAGGCTCAAAAGGAAGATCCGGATATCGAACCCATCCTCGCCTGGAAGGAGCATGAGGGAAAACCAGACTGGCAGGAGATATCCAACAGGAGTCCCGAGCTGAAGGCATACTGGGCGCAGTGGGATTCCCTTCATGTCCAAGACGGCATTCTAAAAAGAAAATGGGAAAGCCCGGATGGAAAGACGTACGTAATGCAGCTTGTTGTTCCCAGGACAAAAGTTATCGAAGTGCTGAGGGAATAAACTTGGGAATAAACAAAACACTCGGAAAAGTACGAGAACGCTTTTACTGGGTCCATTCAAGGGAGGATGTTGAGAATTGGTGCAGGAAATGCGTAATATGTGCGGCCAGCAAAGGCCCGAGAGTGAAAGTCCGAGGCCAGATGCATCAATATAATGTGGGAGCCCCTTTCGAAAGGATAGCCGTTGATATTGCGGGACCGTTTCCTGAAACGAACAATGGAAATCGTTACATCCTTGTTGTTATGGACTACTTCAGTAAGTGGCCTGAAGCATTCGCTATCCCAAATCAAGAAGCTAAGACTGTGGTGGAGCAAATCGTCTTCAACTGGGTAAGCAGATTTGGTGTGCCTATGGAACTGCATTCGGACCAAGGACGAAACTTCGAGTCCAGGATTTTCCAAGGAGTGTGCCAGTTACTCGGGATTAAGAAGACAAGAACAACACCGCTTCATCCACAATCAGATGGGATGGTGGAGCGCTTCAATAGAACGCTGAATGAACACCTCTCTAAGGTCGTTGGCGATGACCAGAGAGATTGGGACAAACACATTCCCATGTTTTTATTGGCCTATCGAAGTGCAGTGCACAACACCACAGGACATACTCCATCTGAAGTCCTATTTGGTCGAAAAGTCCGCCTACCTAGCGAGTTAATGTTTGGATCTCCCTGCGAAGAATCCAAAAATGAGGAGGACTATGTTACAGACCTCAGGAATATCATCAGGGACGTGCATCAAGGGACCAGGGCTAATATTAAGATAGCCAGTGACCGCATGAAAACGAGGTACGATACTAAAACAACAACTACAGGCTACCAAGAAGGAGATCTGGTATGGCTATATAACCCTCATCGAAGAAAAGGTTTATCACCTAAGTTGCAACAAGACTGGGAAGGGCCCTACAAAATCATAAAGCGCATCAACGACGTTGTCTATCGCATCCAACGAGGAAGAGGCAAGCTGAAAGTCGTTCATGTGGATCGTCTTCATCGCTATAATGGTGCAAATGTTAACGAGTTTGTTCGGGACGAACAAGTTTAAGAGGGGGATATTGTGGCGTGGAATGAATCGTGGTGAAATGAAAACAAACTAAAATGGTGAAATGCAAACAACCCCATTTATTCACCAAACAAGTTCCACTTCCAATTGGAGATTGGATTCTGTCAATTCCCCACTAAGCTAAGTTAACTGGGAATTTATCAATTGCTGAATAGGGGAAAAGTATGTGAGCCAATTGTAGAACCAATTGGAGTTAGCTAGAAAGTTCTCGAAGAGATGGCAGAGCAGATATAAAAGGAAAGGTTGTAGAACAGGGGGACAGTTGATTTTTATCAGTGATTGGTTAAAGTTTGAGATAGTAATCGGTTGTAAAGATAAATAGGTGCAAATTAATTTATTTATTATGGTATTTGAGTTTTTTAAAAAGCCTCTCTTGCTGACCACTTACCACTGGTGGGGGGTAGTCAACGATGAGAGCTTGTGTAATGGTAAAACAGAACTGATCAGAGAAATAACTTATCCTCGTATTTATAGTTAAATTTGTGTTAGCGTTGGCAAAATCTTCAATGTCTCAGAAGGAGGCAAAAGATAAGAAAAAATATCATGGATATTTGATATTGATCAATTATGCTGATCTAAGTATTTGCAATGCCACAGAGTGAAGCTCTGTCATACAGTACTGATGCTATTGCTTATGTAATCAATTTTACGTTTGTTGCCTTTGTCAATGGGGTATCTTAACTCCCCTCTTTCTTAAGAGAAACGTCCCGTTTCTTTGTATTCTTTTGTTAGGCGTTTAATATTGTCATTCATTTCCAAAAAAAAATATTTCATTAGATTTATTTCTACAATTTTGCTTATATGTTTGCCAACGTGTTTTAATTTTATATAATACAAATATTATTAAAAAGCTTATAATTAAACATATAATTGTCCAAAACATTGGACGTTTTTTAATCTCTATTTTTATTGAATTTATTATATTTATATTTTCAAATTTTAATTCATTATTTTCAGATTCTATGTATCTTATAACTTTATATTTATTCAAATGATTTGTTTTTAAGTAATTGGAAATAATAGCTGTTGGGTTTTCATAAGTAGTATTATCGATTATAGTACTATTTTCAAATGTTATTAAATATACGCCTTCAACAAGATGGCTATCTATTGCATGATTTCCGGATACCAAAATTACACCATCTTTGATTATTTCGATATTTTTGTTGTTTTCTTTAATTTTAACACAATGCCCTTTTTCATTATTTAAAATTTTAGATAAACATGTTTCTTTTAAAGATAGTTTACAAAACGTATTTGTTAATTCTAATTTACAATTTTCGATGTTAAAGTATTTTGTCTTACATTTTACAATTTCCTTATCTTTTACAAATTTTCCATCTTTTTGGCTGATGGCTCTGGTTTCATATAATTTACAATTGTTTTTCGCAATTGGATATTTAATATATATTACTATGGTATCTTTATCCTGGACTATTTTAAATTTTGAAACGTCCATTAAGTCAGTTAGAGTCAGTTTTTCGTGTTCATGTTCAGTAATCGTTTTAATCTCTTGCAAATTTAGGATTGACGGGTTTAAAATTCCTAATTTAGCTAAAGTTATTGTTTGTATTATATTTGGTAGTTCAGTAATAATTAATTTATTAATATTTTTTGTTACTTTATTATATGTACTTCCTTCCAAATTTTGTACTGATCTTTGTAAAGATTCTATAGCTTTGAAAATCTCTGAATTTGTCGTAAATTGTTTATTATTATTTTCTGATAGTTCATTTAATTTGTTCGTTATTAAAACTAAGTCGTCATGGTCTGGTGATCCTGCTAACCATTTCCATATGGTTCCTAATTCATTAATTCCTCTCTTGTTTCTGTAATTATTTATTTGTAACTGTCCTAAGAGTGATTGTATAAGTTGTATTTCTAAGTCTTCATTTATAATTAATTAATAATTAGTTGACGCAACAGGTCCGAGGGACCCAAGGCCTACCTTCTCACAACCATTCGTTTTGTGTGAGTTTCATTTTTTGGAACGAATGGAAGGGATCTACAATTTTATGCCGATTCCAAACGGCTAATTGAGAAGCTCTTTCAAGACAGTTATACTCTCGGATGTTTGTCAGACGTTCGCGAGAGGTGGCGCAGTGGAAAAAAACCCTAATTTGGAATTTGGGTTTTTGCGGGATTCGAACCTGGGACCCCTCGCTTAGTAGTCCAACACACTAACCACTAAGCCACTGCGTCTTCATTTATACTTGAGTAAATAATATTTTTATTTATTTTAATATCTGTGTATTTAGGTTTGCTGCTGAAAATTTGCTCCTGTTCCTTTATTAATAGTCTATAGTATGTTAAATTAGTTATATGGAATAAATTTCCATAGTCTTCGAAAATGATTGCGTCTCCGTTTTCTATTAATACTGTTACATTTGGGCTGGGATTCGAAAAGATAAAACACTATTCTGTTAATCTTTTCTAGTCAAAATACCTTTTATTACACTTTTACGGATTATCCACTAATTAAGTACTAGAACAATATTACTTAAACAATTCCTCAACGATTCAAACCAATCACTTATTTCACTTTATTACTCTGCACTTATTTATCTTTACAACCGATTATTATCTCGAACTTTAACCAATCACTGATAAAAATCAACTGTCGCCCTGTTCTACAACCTCTCCTTTTATATCTGCTCTGCCATCTCTTCGATAACTTTCTAGCTAACTCCAATTGGTTCTACAATTGGCTGACATACTTTTTCCCCTTTTCAGCAATTGATAAATTCCCAGTTAATTTAGTTTAGTGGGGAATTGACAGATTCCAATCTCCAATTGGAGGTGGAACTTGTTTGGTGACAAATGGGGGTTGTTTTCATTTCATTTTAGTTTGTTTTTTTCATTTCACCACGATTCATTCCACGCCACAATATCCCCCTCTTAAACTTATTCGTCCCGAACAAACTCGTTAACATTTGCACCATTGTAGCGATGAAGACGATCCACATGAACGACTTTCAGCTTGCCTCTTCCTCGTTGGATGCGATAGACAACGTCGTTGATGCGCTTTACGATTTTGTAGGGCCCTTCCCAGTCTGGTTGCAACTTAGGTGATAAACCTTTTCTTCGATGAGGGTTATATAGCCATACCAGATCTCCTTCTTTAAAGCCTGTAGTTGTTGTTTTAGTATCGTACCTCGTTTTCATGCGGTCACTGGCTATCTTAATATTAGCCCTAGTCCCTTGATGCACGTCCCTGATGATATTCCTGAGGTCTGTAACATAGTCCTCCTCATTTTTGGATTCTTCGCATGGAGATCCAAACATTAACTCGCTAGGTAGGCGGACTTTTCGACCAAATAGGACTTCAGATGGAGTATGTCCTGTGGTGTTGTGCACTGCACTTCGATAAGCCAATAATAACATGGGAATGTGTTTGTCCCAATCTCTCTGGCCATCGCCAACGACCTTAGAGAGGTGTTCATTCAGCGTTCTATTGAAGCGCTCCACCATCCCATCTGATTGTGGATGAAGCGGTGTTGTTCTTGTCTTCTTAATCCCGAGTAACTGGCACACTCCTTGGAAAATCCTGGACTCGAAGTTTCGTCCTTGGTCCGAATGCAGTTCCATAGGCACACCGAATCTGCTTACCCAGTTGAAGACGATTTGCTCCACCACAGTCTTAGCTTCTTGATTTGGGATAGCGAATGCTTCAGGCCACTTACTGAAGTAGTCCATAACAACAAGGATGTAACGATTTCCATTGTTCGTTTCAGGAAACGGTCCCGCAATATCAACGGCTATCCTTTCGAAAGGAGCTCCCACATTATATTGATGCATCTGGCCTCGGACTTTCACTCTCGGGCCTTTGCTGGCCGCACATATTACGCATTTCCTGCACCAATTCTCAACATCTTCCCTTGAATGGACCCAGTAAAAGCGTTCTCGTACTTTTCCGAGTGTTTTGTTTATTCCCAAGTGGCCTCCAGACACTCCATCATGCAATTCCCTCAGCACTTCGGTAACTTTTGTCCTGGGAACGGACACGACATCTTTTTCCTCGTGTCGTAAGCAATGTTTACAATCTGCTTTGCACGGTCGACGGGAGAGAGCGTCTGCATTTGAGTGAAGACTTCCCTTTCGATGTTGTATTTCGTAGTCGTACATTTGCAGCTGTTCGATCCACCTTGCGACTTGTCCTTCAGGATTCTTAAAGTGTAGTAGCCACTTTAAAGATGCATGGTCTGTGCGAAGGATGAATTTCTGCCCATAGAGGTACTTATGGAAATGTTTCGTTGCCAGTACCAAAGCAAGGAGTTCGCGCCTGGTAACACAGTAGTTCCTTTCTGGCTTTGAGAGAACTTTGCTGAAGAACGAAACTACCTTCTCTTGGCCCTCGTGTACCTGGGAAAGCACGGCTCCAATTCCCACATTACTAGCGTCTGCATCCACAATAAATGTTTTTCCAGGGGTGGGGTACGCTAATATGGGGGCGTCGCACAACTGTTGCTTAAGTTCTTTGAAGCTGTTTTCGCACTCACCTGACCATTTGAATTGTTTGCCTTTTTCTGTCAGTTGATGCAAGCTCTTTGCGATCCTGGCAAAGTCCTTTACAAATCGTCTGTAATAGGTCGCAAGTCCCAGGAAGCTTCTCAGCTGGTGTTTGTCTTTGGGAACCGGCCAGTTTTTCACTGCATCGATCTTCTCCGGATCAGTCTTGACTCCCTTGGAAGAGATGATGTGCCCGAGATACTTCACTTCTGGTCGGAATAGAGAACACTTCTTCGGGTTCAGTTTTAACTGTGCACTTCGCAGCCTTTGGAACACCTCCCTAAGGTTATTTCGATGTTCGTTGAACGTTTTACCAACCACGATGACATCGTCCAGGTAGACCAAACAGGTTTTCCACGTCAGTCCCAGCAAAACACGCTCCATTAGATGCTCAAAAGTTGCTGGAGCATTGCACAGTCCAAATGGCATTACTGTAAATTGCCAAAGTCCGTTTCCTGCTGTGAATGCTGTTTTCTCGCGGTCTTCTGGATGGATCTGTACTTGCCAGTAGCCACTCTTCAGATCAAGAGTCGAAAACCATTTGGCCCCGGATAGTGTGTCCAGGGTATCGTCAATTCGTGGCAGGGGGTAGCTATCCTTCTTAGTGACGTTGTTTAGTTGGCGATAGTCCACGCAGAATCTCGTACTTCCGTCTTTCTTTTTGACCAGGACGACGGGTGATGCCCACGGACTTTTTGAGCTCTCAATCAGTCCCTCCTTCTCCATCGTCGACACCATTTCTGCAACCTCCGTCTGCTTGGTCAATGGTAGTCGTCTGGGAGGCTGACGAATTGGTCTTGCATCCCCGGTGTCAATTCGGTGCTGTACGAGATGTGTTCGGCCATACTCGCTACTCTGCGAAGCAAATATATCAGCGAACTCGTTGATTATACTCCCTGCCATTGCCCGCTGCTCCTGATCCAGCTCGCACTCTCCGAGTATATTCTTTTTCATTTCCGATATTTCCGTAGGTCTAACCGGTTTCGCAGGACTTTCTTTTGACAACTTTGTGACCGCAGTAATCGGTACGCACTTTCCGATCACGTCCCCTTGCTTCAGCTTTACGCTTCTGTGTTCCGCATTGAGGACACGAACGGGAACCAAGTTGTTTTTAGGTTCAACAAGCATCTTTCCGACGATATAGCTCTGGTAATAGTTTTCTCTATCTGGCTCTATTAGGAAGAATCGGTGGCTCCCAGGATCACCTTCCAACCTTGTCCAAATAAGTGTCTCTGACGAAGGTGGTAAAATTTCGTCCTCACTTACAACTGTTCTTAGAGCTGCGACGTTCTCGTTCCCGTAAACCATTGGAATCTCGACGTTTCTGTACTTTAGAACTTGCAAACCGATGTCGAGTACTACATCATGCGTCTTCATAAAGTCGATTCCAATGATGCATTCGTCACATATATCGGCCACTAAGAATGCATGGGAGTAGACTATTCCTGCTAGATTTATCGTCAAGAGTACCTCACCATACACCTTTGCCGTTGCTCCAGTTGCTGTTTTCAGACAGTAACTGCTGGTGTTGTGCAGCCATGATTGGCGAACGATGTCCCTTCTGATTATGGAACCGGTGGCACCTGTATCGACTGTGGCCACACACTTTTTCTGGCCGATATGTGCTTCCACTGTCAAGCTCCTATTACATCGTTTGGTCTGGGAGACCTGAATTGTGGTCCTGGGGGCGTCGATTCCAGAAACAAGCTTCCGCCCCGTGAAGTTGGTTCTTAACTGATGGCTTTGTGGGGTTCCGTCCGCCGATTGTTCAGATCCCTCCTCGATACGACTCCTAGTTCTGCAATGTGGACAACTACTCTCTCTACGTTCAGCTCTGCACTGTCGTTGAAGATGTCCAATTTTGTTGCAGTTCCAGCAACGGATCGGACCCCTGAGAGTACTGTTCCGGTCTTCTTCATCTGTTCTCTGGCATGTACATTCGACGGATGTTATTTCTCTTACGCGGTGGAATCCTTGAGATGCCTGGTCAGCAGCTTTCATAGTTAATGCAAATGCCAGTGCCTCAGGAAGTGTTCTCTTTCCAGCCATTCGTAGAGCCATCTGCAGCTGTCTGTCCTCTATGGCTTGTGTAAATGCCTCAATAGCCATTTCGTTGATGACATCTTCGCCGGCATTGGGATATGACAAGTGCGCTAGCCGTTCTATATCCGCTTGCAGCTGCTGGAGCGTTTCTCCCCTCTTCTGGAATCTACTGCGCAGTTGCACTCTATACACTTGCTGCATATGGTCGTCACCAAACCGCATCTCAATAGCCTTAACCAAAGCATCATAGTCGCGCTGTTTTTCTTCTGAGATAGTTTGAAGCAATTCTGCAGCTGTACCTCGTAATGCGAGCGTTAATGCAATCGACTTTTCCTCGTCGTCCCATCCATTGGTCATTGCAGCTGCTTCGAACTGTCTCTTATAGATCGGCCATGATGTTTGACCATCAAAAACGGGTGGTTGCATCTCCTTCCTTCTTGGGCAGTCAGTAGAATATTCCCGAGCTTTCTGTTTCTTGACTTTTTCGAGCTCTTTAGCTATGTTCTCGATGTTCGTGCCGAGCTCTTTAGCTATGTTCTCGATGTTTGTTTCGTGTCTATGAAGAGATTCATTAATTTCCTCAAACTTGGTTTCATGTTTGTTTAATTTCTCATCAATCGCGACGATTTTTACATCTAGAACATTCTTAAACTCTTCCACGGCATCTTTTTGTGCGGCGGTAATGGAATTTTTCTGTTCTTCAAGAGAATTCTTCTGTTCTTCTAGGGAATTCTTCTGTTCTGCGAACTTAGATTCCATAGAATTCTTCTGTTCTTCTAGAGAATTCTTCTGTTCTTCCATCTTGGCAAGAAGTAATTCCATCATAGCGCTAATATCAACGCCTGTACTTACTTGTTCTTCTGCCACGTCAAAAAGCATGGTCTTTGGATTTTCTCCCTCATTTTCGACAGCCTCCTGCAGACGAAGTATGAGGTCACTTTTCCCTCCAGCTGTAGAGATATTCCTCTTTTCTAATTCACTTTTTAATTGGGGTATGCTTAGTTGTAGCAATACACGACCCATTTTTTTTTGTCTCTTATAATTTCGAAATTCACAAATTCACTTTTTTTTTATTATTTTTTTTTTTTTTTTTTTTTTTTAAATGTTTCTTTATCACACACGCTTTAACACAGAATAAGTTGTATCCCACTTCTGACACCAATGTTACATTTGGGCTGGGATTCTGTTAATCTTTTCTAGTCAAAATCACTTTTATTACACTTTTACGGATTATCCACTAATTAAGTACTAGAACAATATTACTTAAACAATTCCTCAACGATTCAAACCAATCACTTATTTCACTTTATTACTCTGCACTTATTTATCTTTACAACCGATTATTATCTCGAACTTTAACCAATCACTGATAAAAATCAACTGTCGCCCTGTTCTACAACCTCTCCTTTTATATCTGCTCTGCCATCTCTTCGAGAACTTTCTAGCTAACTCCAATTGGTTCTACAATTGGCTGACATACTTTTTCCCCTTTTCAGCAATTGATAAATTCCCAGTTAATTTAGTTTAGTGGGGAATTGACAGATTCCAATCTCCAATTGGAGGTGGAACTTGTTTGGTGACAAATGGGGGTTGTTTTCATTTCATTTTAGTTTGTTTTTTTTCATTTCACCACGATTCATTCCACGCCACAATACGTAATTGTCTCTGGTATAATCAGTTATTTCTGTCGACACTATGCCAATCAATTGAAAAACGATCATCAACATTTTCCTGAAAGGAAAAACTAAGTCTTAATATTATCCTTATGTATTATTCTATAATTTTTATAAACTCTTCCTTAACTTTTTGTTTTTTATATTTAGGCTGAAGTTTATTCCTATTACCTACAATCTTTTCATAAATTGTTTCATTTGGTGCATATGTTTTTATATGTCTATTTTTATTATTTCTTTCTAACATTTTTTCTTGGGCAGATAAAAGTTTTGTTTGTATATTGTTACATTTGGGCTGGGATTCGAAAAGATAAAACACTATTCTGTTAAAGTTTTCTAGTCAAAATCACTTTTATTACACTTTTACGGATTATCCACTAATTAAGTAATAGAACAATATTACTTAAACAATTTCTCAACGATTCAAACCAATCACTTATTTCACTTTATTACTCTGCACTTATTTATCTTTACAACCGATTACTATCTCGAACTTTAACCAATCACTGATAAAAATCAACTGTCGCCCTGTTCTACAACCTCTCCTTTTATATCTGCTCTGCCATCTCTTCGAGAACTTTCTAGCTAACTCCAATTGGTTCTACAATTGGCTGACATACTTTTTCCCCTTTTCAGCAATTGATAAATTCCCATTTAGTTTAGTGGGGAATTGACAGATTCCAATTTCCAATTGGAAGTGGAACTTGTTTGGTGACTAATGGGGGTTGTTTTCATTTCACCATTTTAGTTTGTTTTCATTTCACCACAATTCATTCCACGCCACAATATCCCCCTCTTAAACTTTTTCGTCCCGAACAAGCTCGTTAACATTTGCACCATTGTAGCGATGAAGACGATCCACATGAACGACTTTCAGCTTGCCTCTTCCTCGTTGGATGCGATAGACAACGTCGTTGATGCGCTTTACGATTTTGTAGGGCCCTTCCCAGTCTGGTTGCAACTTAGGTGATAAACCTTTTCTTCGATGAGGGTTATATAGCCATACCAGATCTCCTTCTTGGAAGCCTGTAGTTGTTGTTTTAGTATCGTACCTCGTTTTCATGCGGTCACTGGCTATCTTAATATTAGCCCTAGTCCCTTGATGCACGTCCCTGATGATATTCCTGAGGTCTGTAACATAGTCCTCCTCATTTTTGGATTCTTCGCATGGAGATCCAAACATTAACTCGCTAGGTAGGCGGACTTTTCGACCAAATAGGACTTCAGATGGAGTATGTCCTGTGGTGTTGTGCACTGCACTTCGATAAGCCAATAAAAACATGGGAATGTGTTTGTCCCAATCTCTCTGGCCATCGCCAACGACCTTAGAGAGGTGTTCATTCAGCGTTCTATTGAAGCGCTCCACCATCCCATCTGATTGTGGATGAAGCGGTGTTGTTCTTGTCTTCTTAATCCTGAGTAACTGGCACACTCCTTGGAAAATCCTGGACTCGAAGTTTCGTCCTTGGTCCGAATGCAGTTCCATGGGTACACCAAATCTGCTTACCCAGTTGAAGACGATTTGCTCCACCACAGTTTTAGCTTCTTGATTTGGGATAGCGAATGCTTCAGGCCACTTACTGAAGTAGTCCATAACAACAAGGTTGTAACGATTTCCATTGTTCGTTTCAGGAAACGGTCCCGCAATATCAACGGCTATCCTTTCGAAAGGGGCTCCCACATTATATTGATGCATTTGGCCTCGGACTTTCACTCTCGGGCCTTTGCTGGCCGCACATGTTACGCATTTCCTGCACCAATTCTCAACATCCTCCCTTGAATGGACTCAGTAAAAGCGTTCTCGTACTTTTCCGAGTGTTTTGTTTATTCCCAAGTGGCCTCCAGACACTCCATCATGCAATTCCCTCAGCACTTCGGTAACTTTTGTCCTGGGAACAACAAGCTGCATTACGTACGACTTTCCATCCGGGCTTTCCCATTTTCTTTTTAGAATGCCGTCTTGGACATAAAGGGAATCCCACTGCGCCCAGTATGCCTTCAGCTCGGGACTCCTATTGGATATCTCCTGCCAGTCTGGTTTTCCCTCATGCTCCTTCCAGGCGAGGATTGGTTCGATATCCGGATCTTCCTTTTGAGCCTCCCGGATTTCCCGTGCACTCCAGCCACCAATAGGCATAGCTCTCGCCCTTTGAACGGACACGACATCTTTTTCCTCGTGTCGTAAGCAATGTTTACAATCTGCTTTGCACGGTCGACGGGAGAGAGCGTCTGCATTTGAGTGAAGACTTCCCTTTCGATGTTGTATTTCGTAGTCGTACATTTGCAGCTGTTCGATCCACCTTGCGACTTGTCCTTCAGGATTCTTAAAGTGTAGTAGCCACTTTAAAGATGCATGGTCTGTGCGAAGGATGAATTTCTGCCCATAGAGGTACTTATGGAAATGTTTCGTTGCCAGTACCAAAGCAAGGAGTTCGCGTCTGGTAACACAGTAGTTCCTTTCTGGCTTTGAGAGAACTTTGCTGAAGAACGAAACTACCTTCTCTTGGCCCTCGTGTACCTGGGAAAGCACGGCTCCAATTCCCACATTACTAGCGTCTGCATCCACAATAAATATTTTTCCAGGGGTGGGGTACGCTAATATGGGGGCGTCGCACAACTGTTGCTTAAGTTCTTTGAAGCTGTTTTCGCACTCACCTGACCATTTGAATTGTTTGCCTTTTTCTGTCAGTTGATGCAAGCTCTTTGCGATCCTGGCAAAGTCCTTTACAAATCGTCTGTAATAGGTCGCAAGTCCCAGGAAGCTTCTCAGCTGGTGTTTGTCTTTGGGAACCGGCCAGTTTTTCACTGCATCGATCTTCTCCGGATCAGTCTTGACTCCCTTGGAAGAGATGATGTGCCCGAGATACTTCACTTCTGGTCGAAATAGAGAACACTTCTTCGGGTTCAGTTTTAACTGTGCACTTCGTAGCCTTTGGAACACCTCCCTAAGGTTATTTCGATGCTCGTTGAATGTTTTACCAACCACGATGACATCGTCCAGGTAGACCAAACAGGTTTTCCACGTCAGTCCCAGCAAAACACGCTCCATTAGACGCTCGAAAGTTGCTGGAGCATTGCACAGTCCAAATGGCATTACTGTAAATTGCCAAAGCCCGTTTCCTGCTGTGAATGCTGTTTTCTCGCGGTCTTCTGGATGGATCTGTACTTGCCAGTAGCCACTCTTCAGATCAAGAGTCGAAAACCATTTGGCCCCGGATAATGTGTCCAGGGTATCGTCAATTCGTGGCAGGGGGTAGCTATCCTTCTTAGTGACGTTGTTTAGTTGGCGATAGTCCACGCAGAATCTCGTACTTCCGTCTTTCTTTTTGACCAGGACGACGGGTGATGCCCACGGACTTTTTGAGCTCTCAATCAGTCCCTCCTTTTCCATCGTCGACACCATTTCTGCAACCTCCGTCTGCTTGGCCAATGGTAGTCGTCTGGGAGGCTGACGAATTGGTCTTGCATCCCCGGTGTCAATTCGGTGCTGTACGAGATGTGTTCGGCCATACTCGCTACTCTGCGAAGCAAATACATCAGCGAACTCGTTGATTAGACTCCCTGCCATTGTCCGCTGCTCCTGATCCAGCTCACACTCTCCGAGTATATTCTTTTTCATTTCCGATATCTCCGTAGGTCTAACCGGTTTCGCAGGACTTTCTTTTGACAACTTTGTGACCGCAGTAATCGGTACGCACTTTCCGATCACTTCCCCTTGCTTCAGCTTTACACTTCTGTGCTCCGCATTGAGGACACGAACGGGAACCAAGTTGTTTTTAGGTTCAACAAGCATCTTTCCGACGATATAGCTCTGGTAATAGTTTTCTGTATCTGGCTCTATTAGGAAGAATCGGTGGCTCCCAGGATCACCTTCCAGCTTTGTCCAAATAAGTGTCTCTGACGAAGGTGGTAAAATTTCGTCCTCACTTACAACTGTTCTTAGAGCTGCGACGTTCTCGTTCCCGTAAACCATTGGAATCTCGACGTTTCTGTACTTTAGAACTTGCAAACCGATGTCGAGGACTACATCATGCGTCTTCATAAAGTCGATTCCAATGATGCATTCGTCACATATATCGGCCACTAAGAATGCATGGGAGAAGACTATTCCTGCTAGATTTATCGTCAAGAGTACCTCACCATACACCTTTGCCGTTGCTCCAGTTGCTGTTTTCAGACAGTAGCTGCTGGTGTTGTGCACCTGTATCGATTGTGGCCACACACTTTTTCTGACCGATATGGGCTTCCACTGTCAGGCTCTTATTACATCGTTTGGTCTGTGAAACCTGAATTGTGGTCATGGGGGCGTCGATTCCAGAAACCAGCTTCTGCCCCGCGAAGTTGGTTCTTACTCGTTGATGGCTTTGTGAGGTTCCGTCCGCCGATTGTTCAGATGCCTCCTCGTGACGACTCCTAGTTCTGCAATGTGGACAACTACCCTGTCTACGTTCAGCTCTGCACTGTCGTTGAAGATGTCCAATTTTGTTGCAGTTCCAGCAACGGATCGGTCCCCTGCGAGCACTGTTCCGGTCTTCTACATCTGTTCTATGGCATGAGCATTCGACGGATGTTATTTCTCTTACGCGGTGGAATCCTTGAGATGCCTGGTCAGCAGCTTTCATAGTTAATGCAAATGCCAGTGCCTCAGGAAGAGTTCTCTTTCCAGCAATTCGTAGAGCCATCTGCAGCTGTCTGTCCTCTATAGCTTGTGTAAATGCCTCAATAGCCATTTCGTTGATGACATCTTCGCCGGCATTGGGATATGACAAGTGCGCTAGCCGTTCTATATCCGCTTGCAGCTGCTGGAGTGTTTCTCCCCTCTTCTGGAATCTACTGCGCAGTTGCACTCTATACACTTGCTGCATATGGTCGTCACCAAACCGCATCTCAATAGCCTTAACCAAAGCATCATAGTTGCGTTGTTTTTCTTCTGAGATAGTTTGAAGCAATTCTGCAGCTGTACCTCGTAATGCGAGCGTTAATGCAATCGACTTTTCCTCGTCGTCCCATCCATTGGTCATTGCAGCTGCTTCGAACTGTCTCTTATAGATCGGCCATGATGTTTGACCATCAAAAACGGGTGGTTGCATCTCCTTCCTTCTTGGGCAGTCAGTAGAATATTCCCGAGCTTTCTGTTTCTTGACTTTTTCGAGCTCTTTAGCTATGTTTTCGATGTTTGATTCGAGCTCTTTAGCTATGTACTTGATGTTTGTTCCGAGCTCTTTAGCTATGTTCTCGTGTTTATGAAACGTCTCATTAATTTCCTCAAACTTTCTTTCATGTTTGTTTAATTTGTCGTCAATTGCGTCGATTTTTACTTCTAGAACATTCTTAAATTCTTCCACAGCATCTTTTTGTGCGGTAACAAGAGAATTCTTCTGTTCTTCTAGAGAATTCTTCTGTTCTGTGAACTTCGATTCCATAGAATTCTTCTGTTCTTTCAGAGAATTCTTCTGTTCTTCTAGAGAATTCTTCTGTTCTGCGAACTTCGATTCCATAGAATTCTCCTGTTCTTCCATCTTGGCAAGAAGTAATTCGATCATAGCACTAATATCAACGCCTGTACTTACTAGTTCTTCTGCCACGTCGAAAAGCATGGTCTTTGGATTTTCTCCCTCTTTTTCGACAGCCTCCTGCAGACGAAGTATGAGGTCACTTTTCCCTCCAGCTGTGGAGAGATTCCTCTTTTCTAATTCACTTTTTAATTGGGGTATGCTTAGTTGTAGCAATACACGACCCATTTTTTTTTTTTTTTTTTTTTTTTTTTTTTGTGTCACTTGTAATTTCGAAAATCACAAATTCACTTTAATTAAATTGTTTTTTTTTTTTTTTAATGTTTCTTTATAACACACGCTTCAGCACAGAATAAGTTTTATCCCACTTCTGACACCAATGTTACATTTGGGCTGTGATTCGAAAAGATAAAACACTATTCTGTTAAAGGTTTCTAGTCAAAATCACTTTTATTACACTTTTACGGATTATCCACTAATTAAGTACTAGAACAATATTACTTAAACAATTTCTCAACGATTCAAACCAATCACTTATTTCACTTTATTACTCTGCACTTATTTATCTTTACAACCGATTACTATCTCGAACTTTAACCAATCACTGATAAAAATCAACTGTCGCCCTGTTCTACAACCTCTCCTTTTATATCTGCTCTGCCATCTCTTCGAGAACTTTCTAGCTAACTCCAATTGGTTCTACAATTGGCTGACATACTTTTTCCCCTTTTCAGCAATTGATAAATTCCCATTTAGTTTAGTGGGGAATTGACAGATTCCAATTTCCAATTGGAAGTGGAACTTGTTTGGTGACTAATGGGGGTTGTTTTCATTTCACCATTTTAGTTTGTTTTCATTTCACCACAATTCATTCCACGCCACAATATCTTCGTGTGATACTTTATTGAAAAGAACTTCATAGGGTCTTCTATTTGTAACGGAGTGTATTGTTTTGTTATATTGTTGGGCTGCCCTGAAAATCGATTCTAGGTCACTTATTAAATAAAATTCCTGCTTAAGGCATCTTGATATTTCGATTAGTGTGGAATGCACTCTTTCTACTTGACCGTTGGTGGTACTATGTCTGGGATCACAGAAGTAAATTTTTATACTTAATCTTTGCATTAAAGTCTTAAATTGTCCTGTTGTAAAACCAGGTTCATTATCAATTGTTATTGTTTTGACGTCTGGAAAACTTTGAAGTATCTCTAGAACTTTTTCATCTAGTTTTGTTTTGTCATCAATTAATTTAATCACTAAGAATTTGGAATATGAATCTATACAAGATATAAATTTTAATTTTTGAGCAAAAAATAAGTCTAAGTGTAACTGCTCCCCCTCTTTCTTAGGAATTGGAGCCTCTCCAATTGGTATTTTGTTAGGATGTCGATCGTATTTATTTCTATTGCAAATTTCACAATTTCGTACGTATTCTTTAAATTGTTTATTCATTTCAGGCCAATAATAAGAAGAATAAATTTGTTTAAGGTTTTCTTTATAGCTCCTATGTGCTCTAGTATGTGTTTGTTCAATAACTATATTTTGGTCTTCCCTATTAGTTATATCTATTGGGAAGTTCTTCGTGTATAGAAAGCGGTTACTAAACGTTTCTTTTAGTTTTTGTTTAACTATGTATAAATCTTCTGGGGTGCAATGAATTGCAACAATTCCAGGTTGTAAGTATTCTTTTAGAATTGCAACTAAATTCTCTGGAGTATCATATTCTATTATATGTCTGGTTTTATTAAAATTCTTAATTTGTTTATGAATAGTAAATCGTCCTTGACTTAAAAGTATTTGGTTTTTAAATTGATTAAGTGGTTTTGTAGTTTCTTTAATATTAAAGTTATCGCTGCTTTCTGCAGAATGTTGCGTGTCAATGCTTGATGAATCATCGGATACGATATTTAAATATTGCCTTGAAAGAGCGTCAGCGACTACATTTGTAGTGCCTGGTTTGTAAATTATTTTGGGAGAAAACTCCTCAATGAAAGCATGCCATCTCTTCATTTTTGCATTAGGATTTCGGTTTGAAACCGCGAAAGTTAGTGGTTGATGATCCGTGTGGATTTCTAAATCTGAAACTCCGTACAGGTAGTTTCTCAAAAATTTAAATTTTAAATTGCATAAAGTTCTTTTTCATTTGTTGCATAATTTTGTTCTGTCGAATTTAGTGTTTCCGATATGAAAGTAATTGGTTTACCTTCCTGGGTTAATACCCCTCCTATAGCATTATTGGATGCGTCTGTCGTTAAGACGAATTTTTTATTATAATCTGGTTGTACCAGTTCGATTTGGTTGATAAGTAAGTCTTTTAGCTGTTGACAAGCTAAAATACCTTCGTGATCAAGCTTTATTGTTATTTTTTTAGACATATGCTGGGAAATTCTTCCATTTTCACCGGACAAGTGTTTGGTTAGCGGTTTCGCTACTGAAGCATAATCTTTAATAAACTTACGATAATATCCTGTCATGCCAAGAAAGCTTCTAAGTTGTCTTAACGTTGTTGGATCTGGGAAATTTGAAATTGTTTCGACCTTCTTTGGGTCTGTTTTGATTATGTTGTATCCCACAATATAGCCTAAAAACTCGACTTCAGATTTATAAAATTTTGACTTTTCTAATGATATTTTCATGTTAGCGTTTTTAAGAGTTTGAATAATTATTTCTAAGTATTTAGTATGATTTTCAAGATTATCTGAATAGACGATTATATCGTATACATGGCAAAATTTTCCAATATATTCGCGCAATATATCATCCATTGCTCTTTGGAAGATACTAGGCGCATTTCTCAAACCAAATGGCATTCTCAAAAATTCATATTTGCCATTATTTACTGCGAATGATGTTTTTCAACATCAGTGGCGATTCCTGGTCTTAAGCATTGGGTTAGCTACGGAAAGTTTAAAACAAAAAAAAAATATGTATGATCTGTATAACATTATTTTTAGCGGTTTTGCATTACTTTCATATCACTTCTTCACAAATAAAAAAAAAAAAAAAAACAAGAGTGTACTCTCATATTCCAAAGCACCAAAAATATATTATTTACTTACATTAATAATCCACGCAAATATAAAATAGGTCATATTTAAAAAAAAAATCGCACTGAGCTGTTGGTCAATCAAATAAGACAGAACGAAAATTTCTTACTTTTCTTACTACAATTTCCCTAGAAAGAGAAACATACGAAAGTACAATCCACCCTCAAGTTTTATCGCATTTGTTCGCGCTAACCCTTCCGTTTATTTAACTGGGCTTTGCTTACGATGGTAGTCAAACATTCTCATATAAATTGTATGAAATTTGGTAGCGCAAATTTTTACGCTAAAATGCTACAAGCGGGAGACTTTTTTAAGAGAGTTTTGGATCGGGTGTGTTGTGTGCAGGTAGGGAATTTGGTATCGCAAATTTTAACGCTAAAGAATATTTCAAGGGAAACTTTTTGTATGGGAGGATTGTCACATGCTACATGCTACAAGCGGGAGACTTTTCCAATGAGAGTTTTGGATCGTGTGCGTGGTGTACAGGCAGGGAATTTGATATCGCAAATTTTAACGCTTAAGAAAAGGAAACTTTTTGTATGGTAGGATTGTGTTATGTGTTTGTGTAGGAAAATATGATTTGTAAATAGGTAGTTTTGTTATTTAGTATTTGATTGATTATTGCAATTAATAATCTTCATAATAACTTTAACCTCTTCGTTTGTATTTCAAATAATTTTTCTTGGTTTAGCGCCGCTAAACTAGCTAACTGAGAGGAATCGCCCCTGTTCAACATCTACCCTATTCATTTGTATCTGATGAAAACCAGATTCTAAGTCAATAGTCGAAAAATATTTAGACTTTCCTAAATTCGAAAGTATAACATTTATATCAGGTATAGGATATTTATCGGAAATTGTTTTTTCGTTAAGTTTCTTAAAATCTACGACCATTCGTAGCTTCGGTGTCCCATCATCATTAATACCCTTCTTAGGTACCACCTATGGGTGAATTATATGGACTTTTGCTTTGTTGAATTATTCCGTTATTCAACATTGTTTCAATTTCTTTATTCACAAACGAATTTACAGACAAAGGGTATGGGTATTGTTTACTCCATATAGGAGTTTCAACAATTGTGCGTATTTCTGCCTTCACGTCTGTTCTAAATAATGCATTTATATTTATATTTGAATGCATCAATTCAATTTTATGCATGTTTTTTTTTCTTAATCTTTTAACTTTGTCATGAAAACTGTTCGTGCAATCTTCTTCATGCGCTTCAGAATTCTGTAATTCCAAAGAATTGTTATATTTGTCAGAAGTTCTTTCTTCTGTATTACTGTTATCATTTTCCCCAAGTATCTCAGAGTTTTTTTCGGAAGTAAATATTTTTTCGTTTATATCATTATGAATTAAAATTCCTAAATCTAAAGTAATACCTGCGTCTTTCAATAAGACATATCCTATTAATAAATCGCTATCTAGATTTATAATTTCATAAAATCTTGTTTTCCTATTAAATATTTCTACATCGTAAGCGTGCGTAATGATGGTATAACCATTTATGGTTTTTACCCTCTTCTTAGTTACTAATTCTTGTCTGTTTGACAAGATGTTTGGCCTACAATAACAGCTTGTAGCACCAGTGTCTATTAAAATTTTTAATAATCTACCCGTTCCATAGTTTCTTCTGTACAAGTAGGGCAATCTGCCCTGCTCTCTAAAAAAGCACTCTCGTTAATGTTATTAATTCTAATGTTCTTTACTTGAGGTTTTCCAGTATGTTGAGTACTTTCTAATGGTCTTTTCTCAACATGATTTGGCCTTGTTCCCTGAGGAAACTGCCGATAAAAATTCTGCTGATTTGCATTTCGATAATTATTATTATTAGTTTGCCAATAATTTGGCTGATTGTCATTCTGTTTATAATTATTATTTTGAGCATTAGGATTACCCCAACGGTATCCCTTAAAATTTTGTTTTACATTGGAACTTCCGAGTTCCATTGGTTCGGGTTTCGGGAAGTTAGTATTCCTTCCTTGATGATGTTCCTCAAAATTTACTTTCGGGAACCTTAAATTATTTTGATTTCTATTTTCGTAATTAGCTCGAGAATTATTTCTCATAAACTGTAAGGCAAAATGTGTTCTCTGGTTGTTTGACTCGAGCTCCTGTGCCTTTGCTAAAGCACTAGGTAAATCCTCAGGTGCTAAGGAAAACATTATATTTGATAAAGGGGTGCTAAGCCCCGTGATAAAAACACGTAAAGCATTTCGTCGATTTATATCATTAAGTTCTTTGGTCAGATTACTTTCAGAACCATTATAGTTTTATTTATTAGAAGAGTTAACTTTTCGTTAACCAAATTATAAAATTCAATGATTGACAAGTTTCCTTGTCGAAGAACGCTTAATTCTTGCTCAATTATGTGAGCATATGAAAAGTCTAACCTGCTTAGAATAGCATCAAAATTCAGAACCGTTCCATGGTTCGTTAAAATATTGTTTGCGTTCTGAGTTATTTTGTTCCTCAGAATAGTTAAAGCAGCGAAATACCTTCTACTCCCTTTTGGTGTAGAGGCTAATTGAATTGTTAGCAGCTTCTCGCCAACTAACATACTGTGGCGTGGAATGAATTGTGGTGAAATGAAAACAAACTTAAATGGTGAAATGAAAACAACCCCCATTAGTCACCAAACAAGTTCCACTTCCAATTGGAAATTGGAATCTGTCAATTCCCCACTAAACTAAATGGGAATTTATCAATTGCTGAAAAGGGGAAAAAGTATGTCAGCCAATTGTAGAACCAATTGGAGTTAGCTAGAAAGTTCTCGAAGAGATGGCAGAGCAGATATAAAAGGAGAGGTTGTAGAACAGTTGACAGTTGATTTTTATCAGTGATTGGTTAAAGTTCGAGATAGTAATCGGTTGTAAAGATAAATAAGTGCAGAGTAATAAAGTGAAATAAGTGATTGGTTTGAATCGTTGAGGAATTGTTTAAGTAATATTGTTCTAGTACCTAATTAGTGTATAATCCATAAAAGTGTAATAAAAGTGATTCTGACTAGAAAAGTTTAACAGAATAGTGTTTTATCTTTTCGAATCCCAGCCCAAATGTAACATTGGTGTCAGAAGTGGGATAAAACTTATTCTGTGTTAAAGCGTGTGTGATAAAGAATAATTTAAAGTGAATTTGTGAATTTCGAAATTATAAGAGACAAAAAAAAAAATGGGTCGTGTATTGCTACAACTAAGCATACCCCAATTAAAAAGTGAATTAGAAAAGAGGAATATCTCTACAGCTGGAGGGAAAAGTGACCTCATACTTCGTCTACAGGAGGCTGTCGAAAATGAGGGAGAAAATCCAAAGACCATGCTTTTTGACGTGGCAGAAGAACAAGTAAGTACAGGCGTTGATATTAGCGCTATGATGGAATTACTTCTTGCCAAGATGGAAGAACAGAAGAATTCTATGGAATCGAAGTTCGCAGAACAGAAGAATTCTATGGAATCGAAGTTCGCAGAACAGAAGAATTCTATGGAATCGAAGTTCGCAGAACAGAAGAATTCTCTAGAAGAACAGAAGAATTCTCTTGAAGAACAGAAAAATTCCATTACCGCCGCACAAAAAGATGCCGTGGAAGAGTTTAAGAATGTTCTAGATGTAAAAATCGTCGCGATTGATGAGAAATTAAACAAACATGAAACCAAGTTTGAGGAAATTAATGAATCTCTTCATAGACACGAAACAAACATCGAGAACATAGCTAAAGAGCTCGGCACGAACATCGAGAACATAGCTAAAGAGCTCGAAAAAGTCAAGAAACAGAAAGCTCGGGAATATTCTACTGACTGCCCAAAAAGGAAGGAGATGCAACCACCCGTTTTTGATGGTCAAACATCATGGCCGATCTATAAGAGACAGTTCGAAGCAGCTGCAATGACCAATGGATGGGACGACGAGGAAAAGTCGATTGCATTAACGCTCGCATTACGAGGTACAGCTGCAGAATTGCTTCAAACTATCTCAGAAGAAAAACAGCGCGACTATGATGCTTTGGTTAAGGCTATTGAGATGCGGTTTGGTGACGACCATATGCAGCAAGTGTATAGAGTGCAACTGCGCAGTAGATACCAGAAGAGGGGAGAAACACTCCAGCAGCTGCAAGCGGATATAGAACGGCTAGCGCACTTGTCATATCCCAATGCCGGCGAAGATGTCATCAACGAAATGGCTATTGAGGCATTTACACAAGCCATAGAGGACAGACAGCTGCAGATGGCTCTACGAATGGCTGGAAAGAGAACTCTTCCTGAAGCACTGGCATTTGCATTAACTATGAAAGCTGCTGACCAGGCATCTCAAGGATTCCACCGCGTAAGAGAAATAACATCCGTCGAATGTACATGCCAGAGAACAGAGGTAGATGACCGGAACAGTGCTCGCAGGGGACCGATGCGTTGCTGGAACTGCAACAAAATTGGACATCTTCAACGACAGTGCAGAGCTGAACGTAGACAGAGTATTTGTCCACATTGCAGAACTAGGAGTCGTATCGAGGAGGCATCTGAACAATCGGCGGACGGAACCTCACAAAGCCATCAGTTAAGAACCAACTTCACGGGGCGGAAGCTTGTTTCTGGAATCGACGCCCCCAGGACCACAATTCAGGTCTCCCAGACCAAACGATGTAATAGGAGCTTGACAGTGGAAGCCCATATCGGCCAGAAAAAGTGTGTGGCTACAATCGATACGGGTGCCACCGCTTCCATAATCAGAAGGGACATCGTTCGTCAATCATGGCTGCACAACACCAGCAGCTACTGTCTGAAAACAGCAACTGGAGCAACGGTAAAGGTGTATGGTGAGGTACTCTTGACGATAAACCTAGCAGGAATAGTCTTCTCCCATACATTCTTAGTGGCCGATATATGTGACGAATGCATCATTGGAATCGACTTTATGAAGACGCATGATGTAGTACTCGACATCGGTTTGCAAGTTCTAAAGTACAGAAACGTCGAGATTCCAATGGTTTACGGGAACGAGAACGTCGCAGCTCTAAGAACAGTTGTAAGTGAGGACACAATTTTACCACCTTCGTCAGAGACACTTATTTGGACAAAGCTGGAAGGTGATCCTGGGAGCAACCGATTCTTCCTAATAGAGCCAGATACAGGAAACTATTACCAGAGCTTTATCGTCGGAAAGATGCTTGTTGAACCTAAAAACAACTTGGTTCCCGTTCGAGTCCTCAATGTGGAACACAGAAGCGTAAAGCTGAAGCAAGGGGAAGTGATCGGAAAGTGCGTACCAATTACTGCGGTCACAAAGTTGTCAAATGAAAGTCCTGCGAAACCGGTTAGACCTACGGAGATATCGGAAATGAAAAACAATATTCTCGGAGAGTGCGAGCTGGATCAGGAGCAGCGGGCTATGGCAGGGAGTCTAATCGACGAGTTCGCTGATATATTTGCTTCGCAGAGTAGCGAGTATGGCCGAACACATCTCGTACAGCACCGAATTGACACCGGGGATGCAAGACCAATTCGTCAGCCTCCCAGACGACTACCATTGGCCAAGCAGACGGAGGTTGCAGAAATGGTGTCGACGATGGAAAAGGAGGGACTGATTGAGAGCTCAAAAAGTCCGTGGGCATCACCGGTCGTCTTGGTCAAAAAGAAAGACGGAAGTACGAGATTCTGCGTGGACTATCGCCAACTAAACAACGCCACCAAGAAGGATAGCTACCCCCTGCCCAGAATTGACGATACCCTGGACACACTATCCGGGGCCAAATGGTTTTCGACTCTTGATCTGAAGAGTGGCTACTGGCAAGTACAGATCCATCCAGAAGACCGCGAGAAAACAGCATTCACAGCAGGAAACGGGCTTTGGCAATTTACAGTAATGCCATTTGGACTGTGCAATGCTCCAGCAACTTTCGAGCGTCTAATGGAGCGTGTTTTGCTGGGACTGACGTGGAAAACCTGTTTGGTCTACCTGGACGATGTCATCGTGGTTGGTAAAACGTTAAACGAACATCGAAATAACCTCAGGGAGGTGTTCCAAAGGCTACGAAGTGCACAGTTAAAGCTGAACCCGAAGAAGTGTTCTCTATTCCGAACAGAAGTGAAGTATCTCGGGCACATCATCTCTTCCAAGGGAGTCAAGACTGATCCGGAGAAGATCGATGCAGTGAAAAACTGGCCGGTTCCCAAAGACAAACATCAGCTGAGAAGCTTCCTGGGACTTGCGACCTATTACAGACGATTTGTAAAGGACTTTGCCAGGATCGCAAAGAGTTTGCATCAACTGACAGAAAAAGGCAAACAATTCAAATGGTCAGGTGAGTGCGAAAACAGTTTCAAAGAACTTAAGCAACAGTTGTGCGACGCCCCCATATTAGCGTACCCCACCCCTGGAAAAACATTTATTGTGGATGCAGACGCTAGTAATGTGGGAATTGGAGCCGTGCTTTCCCAGGTACACGAGGGCCAAGAGAAGGTAGTTTCGTTCTTCAGCAAAGTCCTCTCAAAGCCAGAAAGGAACTACTGTGTTACCAGACGCGAACTCCTTGCTTTGGTTCTGGCAACGAAACATTTCCATAAGTACCTCTATGGGCAGAAATTCATCCTTCGCACAGACCATGCATCTTTAAAGTGGCTACTACACTTTAAGAATCCTGAAGGACAAGTCGCAAGGTGGATCGAACAGCTGCAAATGTACGAGTACGAAATACAACACCGAAAGGGAAGTCTTCACTCAAATGCAGACGCTCTCTCCCGTCGACCGTGCAAAGCAGATTGTAAACATTGCTTACGACACGAGGAAAAAGATGTCGTGTCCGTTCAAAGGGTGAGAGCTATGCCCATTGGTGGCTGGAGTGCACGGGAAATCCGGGAGGCTCAAAAGGAAGATCCGGATATCGAACCAATCCTCGCCTGGAAGGAGCATGAAGGAAAACCAGACTGGCAGGAGATATCCAATAGGAGTCCCGAGCTGAAGGCATACTGGGCGCAGTGGGATTCCCTTCATGTCCAAGACGGCATTCTAAAAAGAAAATGGGAAAGCCCGGATGGAAAGTCATACGTAATGCAGCTTGTTGTTCCCAGGACAAAAGTTATCGAAGTGCTGAGGGAATTGCATGATGGAGTGTCTGGAGGCCACTTGGGAATAAACAAAACACTCGGAAAAGTACGAGAACGCTTTTACTGGGTCCATTCAAGGGAGGATGTTGAGAATTGGTGCAGGAAATGCGTAATATGCGCGGCCAGCAAAGGCCCGAGAGTGAAAGTCCGAGGCCAGATGCATCAATATAATGTGGGAGCCCCTTTCGAAAGGATAGCCGTTGATATTGCGGGACCGTTTCCTGAAACGAACAATGGAAATCGTTACATCCTTGTTGTTATGGACTACTTCAGTAAGTGGCCTGAAGCTTTCGCTATCCCAAATCAAGAAGCTAAGACTGTGGTGGAGCAAATCGTCTTCAACTGGGTAAGCAGATTTGGTGTGCCTATGGAACTGCATTCGGACCAAGGACGAAACTTCGAGTCCAGGATTTTCCAAGGTGTGTGCCAGTTACTCGGGATTAAGAAGACAAGAACAACACCGCTTCATCCACAATCAGATGGGATGGTGGAGCGCTTCAATAGAACGCTGAATGAACACCTCTCTAAGGTCGTTGGCGATGACCAGAGAGATTGGGACAAACACATTCCCATGTTTTTATTGGCCTATCGAAGTGCAGTGCACAACACCACAGGACATACTCCATCTGAAGTCCTATTTGGTCGAAAAGTCCGCCTACCTAGCGAGTTAATGTTTGGATCTCCATGCGAAGAGTCCAAAAATGAGGAGGACTATGTTACAGACCTCAGAGATATCATCAGGGACGTGCATCGAGGGACTAGGGCTAATATTAAGATAGCCAGTGACCGCATGAAAACGAGGTACGATACTAAAACAACAACTACAGGCTTTCAAGAAGGAGATCTGGTATGGCTATATAACCCTCATCGACGAAAAGGTTTATCACCTAAGTTGCAACCAGACTGGGAAGGGCCCTACAAAATCGTAAAGCGCATCAACGACGTTGTCTATCGCATCCAACGAGGAAGAGGCAAGCTGAAAGTCGTTCATGTGGATCGTCTTCATCGCTACAATGGTGCAAATGTTAACGAGTTTGTTCGGGACGAACAAGTTTAAGAGGGGGATATTGTGGCGTGGAATGAATTGTGGTGAAATGAAAACAAACTTAAATGGTGAAATGAAAACAACCCCCATTAGTCACCAAACAAGTTCCACTTCCAATTGGAAATTGGAATCTGTCAATTCCCCACTAAACTAAATGGGAATTTATCAATTGCTGAAAAGGGGAAAAAGTATGTCAGCCAATTGTAGAACCAATTGGAGTTAGCTAGAAAGTTCTCGAAGAGATGGCAGAGCAGATATAAAAGGAGAGGTTGTAGAACAGTTGACAGTTGATTTTTATCAGTGATTGGTTAAAGTTCGAGATAGTAATCGGTTGTAAAGATAAATAAGTGCAGAGTAATAAAGTGAAATAAGTGATTGGTTTGAATCGTTGAGGAATTGTTTAAGTAATATTGTTCTAGTACCTAATTAGTGTATAATCCATAAAAGTGTAATAAAAGTGATTCTGACTAGAAAAGTTTAACAGAATAGTGTTTTATCTTTTCGAATCCCAGCCCAAATGTAACAATACGTATTTGTATTTCCGGTAAATTCCGGCAAGGATTTTATTACGTCCAGTGTTTCGTCACACCGGATATGTTCGTCAACTGTCTGAGTTTTATATTCAACGTGTGAGTTGGTCCCGGTTATAACAGTCAGTTGGGACTTTAGAGTTTCTATCTCTGCTCTCAAAGTAGCAGTATTTGTAACTATCAACCTGGCTATTAATTCTTCTGCGTTCGTATTAGTATTTGTCGTCATTTTGTCAAATTTTTCAATTAATTCGTACAGAATGGAGATAATTTAACAATATTTATTTAAAACAAATACGTTTATAATAATTAAGATTAAAGTATGAAAGAATATTTCCTTATATTTATTAATAAGTTGCTTACAAATTTTCGTTATTTTCCCTACGGCGCCTTGCCTTTGATTTTAGTAGCAGGAAATGTTTTTGGAAGTCTGCTGTCGCTTCTTCGTCGCTCAAAGCCTTAGAGCTGTCTTCTTCGTTGGGTGTGAAGTTTCCTATAACTTCGTCTTCTGATAATTCTTCTATTTCCTCCGGTAGCATAGCTCTTTGGTATATATTATATTTTTTCAATAGTGTTATCCTAAATGTAATCTACCCATCAACTCGATCTAGCTTGTTGAGCAGGGAAATCCTTCCTGCTCAAAGGTATTTATAACAGTTTAGAGTAGGTCTGCACAATGCAGCTCGTCAAGTGAGACAGGCGTATTGAGATTAGCTCTCATTATCGTATCTGATCGAACAGGGCGCTTGGCGAGTTAGCGCAGTGTATCAATTTCAGAAGTGGGATAGTTAATCCATTAGCATAGTGTGAAAAAAATAAACTCAATACGATTTTGAAAGTGTGAAAATTCATGGTACAAAAAAAAGAGAACATAGATTCTGTAGTTTGGTAAGAAAATGTATTTTACTTCCAATTGATATGGTTGAAAGGATATAGTTGTAATAAGAAAGAAAGAGACGATAGGTAATACCAGACTAAAGAAACAGGTTACATATGGCAATCCTTTCAAAACACCCACCACACCTGACATTGTAGTGGTAAACTGAAAAAAAGGAATAAAGGATTTGGTGTTAGATATTGTTGTCTTTTTCGCACCCTACTCTTTCAAAAGGAGTATAAAAGTTTCCATCGCGAAGATATATTTCGTTTTAGATATACAAGGTGATAGAATTGTTATTTTTGACTTGGTAATTTCCTTCGAGAACTTTGTGGAGTCTTAGTTAGAAAAGTGTAATCGAAAAAAAAAGGTTAATTACGTGCTTACGAAAATAAAGTTTTTAAAATGGCAGGAAGAACAAAAAAAATACCAAAGCGTCTCATTGAAGGTGAACCAGGTGAGGCCGACATATTAAAACTACGATTAGAATTGGAACAGCTAAAGCGAAGTAACATGGTGCTTGAAAAGGAATTGGCTATATGTCGTCGAGCACAAAGCCAATCTTCACAAAATACTTCAGTTATTCCTTCCTCGAACCAAATTTCTTTAAGACTTGGAACAGAGGAAGTCACAAAAATAATTCCTTTATTCAATCCGTCGAATAGTTCGTCACTTAGTGCGTCTCAATGGGTCGAGACGATCGAGAACATTCGTCATCTGTATGAGTGGGACGATCGAAACACTTTATTTTACGCATCATTGAGGTTGGGAGATGCTGCGACGAATTGGTTTGCTGGAAACAGATGCGAAATTAGTACTTGGAATGAATTTAAAGTTAGGATTTTACGAGACTTCTCTGCAGAAGAAAATGCTGCTGACATTCATATAAAGTTATTATCTCGACAGATCGGGGAGACTGAAAGTTACGACAGCTATGTTTATGATATGGCAGCCATGGGAAAAAGAGGTAAATTGGATAACAGTGCCATAATAAAATATGTAATCTCAGGACTAAGAGACACCACACTGATGACCAACTTAATAACAGCCAATTGCAATAACATACCCGAACTCTTGACTAAAATAAAATCATTAAAAGATATAGAAATACAGGCAGAAACTAGTCAACGGTTTGAAAATAACCAAATTTCTAAAAATAATTTAAGAGCCGTTTCAAAACCTTACGATCATCCACATAAAATACAGGCTTTCTCTCATTCAAAAAATTTGTACCCCCGAACTTGTTACAACTGTAGATCCCCAGGGCATTTGGCTAACGAATGTAAGTCTGCAAACCGCGAAAATAACAAACAGATTTACTATAACAGTCGGTCGTCGGGACATCCCGCTGGCGCTAACGAATGTATATCGATGTGCAAAAGATATCAGCAACAACCCCTCCAACCCAAGTATCAAAACGTACCAATTTGCTATAGTTGTCAATCACCCGGACATCGAGCTAACGAGTGTAGAGCGGCACGCAATGAGAGAAATAAAGGAAGAGAGCCAATATGTTACAACTGCCAAACACCAGGACACTTATCTCGTGACTGCAAAAAACGCCACCGCTCGTTTAGACACGAGCAGGAAACTGAAAAGCCAGCTGGAAAAATGCGCCGTTTAGTACGTATAGGAGACGAAGGCGGGCTGATAAAAAACATAAATGTCGATGGACACCCCGTGAGTGCCTTCGTTGACCTAGGGAGTGATTGCACTACTATCAAGCAATCGCAAGTAAAGGGTGATTTTTTAAGAAGTTTAGAACTTTTTTTAAAAAAAAAACACAAAAAATTCGAAAAAATTAATGAAATATTTATTTGAATCGATAGTTTGAGCCTTGCAATTTAATGTTTAAAGATAATTTCATGCAAATGTTGACCGCGCCTGCGTCTCAGGTAGCCCATCCGCTGAGTCCAATTTTGGCATACTCTTTCACACATATCGGCCGGTATCTCACGAATGAATGCATGGATGTTGGCTTCCAGTGCGTCAATCGAAGCGGGCTTGTCCCTATACACATTAGCCTTGGCATACCCCCACAAAAAATAATCTAATGGTGTCAAATCGCACGATCTAGGCGGCCAATTGACCGGCCCGAAACGTGAAATTAACTGTTCACCAAACTCGCCTCGCAATTGCGCCATTGTTTCGCGTGCTGTGTGGCATGTGGCACCGTCTTGTTGAAACCACATATCATGCAAGTCAAGAACTTCCATTTCGGGCAAAAAAAAGTTTGTTATCATCGCTCGGTAGCGTTCACCATTGACAGTAACGCTACGATTCGCATCATCTTTGAAGAAATATGGCCCAATAATGCCGCCGGCCCATAAACCGCACCAAACAGTGGCTTTTTCGGGATGCATTGGTAGCTGTTGCAATGCTTCTGGCTGATCTTCACTCCAAATGCGGCAATTTTGCTTATTTACGTACCCATTCAACCAAAAATGAGCCTCATCGCTGAACACAATTTTTCGATAAAAAAGCGGATCCTCGGCCAGCTTTCCAAGAGCCCATTCACCAAAAATTCGGCGTTGTGGTAGGTCGGCTGGCTTTAGTTCTTGCACCAGCTGTATCTTAAAAGGCTTTACGCCCAAATCCTTCCGCAAAATTTTCCACGTAGTGCTGTAACAAAGGCCTAACTGCTGGGAACGGCGCCGAATCGACATTTCGCGGTCTTCTGTCACACTAGCTGATACGGCCGCAATATTTTCTTCACTACGCACAGTACGTAAACGTGTTGGTGGTTTAATGTCCAACAAAGTAAATTTGGTGCGAAATTTGGTCACAATCTTCCGAATAGACTGCTCAGAAGGTCGAGAATGCCGATCATAAAATGGAAGCAGCGCGCGATGAACATTTCGAACCGAGCACGAATTTTGATAGTAAAATTCAATAATTTGCAAGCGTTGTTCATTTGTAAGACGATCCATGCAAACCAAACTGAAGCTGTTTGACAGGGACACAAGGTACTAAACACACGTCAGCTGTCAAAACCAGTGTTGCCAAAACCAAACCAGCTAAAAATCACCCTTTACAAAAGTTTGGCTGGGAAATGGAGTCTTGCAACGCAAAGCTACAGGGCTTCGGTATGTCATATAATAAGGCCATAGGGAAGATTTCCAAAACCGTGACGTTAGGAGAGGTAGCTCTAAAAATTGATATCTTGGTCGTTGAAGATAAACTACAGGACTATCCAATGATTTTAGGTCGGAACTTTTTGAATTCTGATGAAGTTTGCATCACTAGGAGAGGTGGAGTTCTTACAGTAACACGAAACGAAAACAATTTATGACTGGACAATAGTACTTCGAAGTTAAAACAAACCACAAAATCAAAGATTGAAATCGATGACATCTCAATTGGTAACAATCTATGCACACCTAGTGATTATGTTGAACTTCTTAAAATATTAAATAAATACCGTGACTGCGTTGCAACAAATTTGAAAGAACTCGGTATTACAGACAAAATCCAAATGAGCCTCAAATTAAAGGAGCAAAAAATAATTCGCCATAAACCCTATCGGATTCCGTATAACGAGCTCCCCCATCTTGAAAAGATAATCGATGAACTTTTGGAAAACAAAATAATCGAGTATTCAAATTCTGAGTACGCTAGCCCTGCATTATTGGTTAAAAAGAAGAATGGATTTTGGCGTCTTTGCATAGATTACCGACGCGTTAATGAAATTACTGTTCGAGAAAATTTTCCTATGCCCAACATGGAAGAACAAATAAATTTAATGTCGGGTGGTCGAATTTTTATTGTCCTTGATTTAATGCACGGGTACTACCAAATCCCTATCGAAGAAAATTGGAAATACCTAACATCCTTCGTAACACCTCATGGACAGTATCAATTTAATCGAGTTCCATTCGGCCTGTCTAATGCTCCATCGGTTTTTATGCGGCTAATGAATATTGTTACACGAAAACTGGATTCTAAGAACATTTTAATTTACATGGATGACATTGTTTGTTCGCGGAAGATGTGCCAACAATTCTAAGGTTATTGGAGAAACTGTTGAACGTTCTTAGAGAAGTAAAAATAACTTTAAATATAAAAAAGTGTGTTTTCCTGTCAAATAAAATTACATATTTAGGTCATGAGATAACTGAAGGAGGTATAGGGCCAGGCAGTGTTAAAATAAAAGCTATAGAGAACTTCCCGGTACCTCTAGATACGCGACAAGTGAAACAGTTCTTAGGACTAACAAGTTATTTCCGCCGTTTTGTATTTAATTATGCCAAAATAGCTTCACCGCTTAATGCGTTGTTGAAAAAGAGTGTATCGTTTAAATGGACAAAAGAACTGGATGAGACAGAGAACGATGATGAAATTGATCCTGAATATATATAATACTCACGAGACTAACGACATCGAATTAGCTAACTGAGTGAAACAATTCCTGTGTGTTGAGCTATGTGGATTAAGCTTCGTGTTATTGCCGTACTATGTGTTAGACGGAAAAAGCAAACTGAACGAACGTTTTCTGTGTGATAAGTAGGTAAGCTTCGTGGTACTGCAGTACTGAGTTCTACAGAATGAACGAATTTTGTGAACAGGATCTAAGAGCTATGCTGTGTGAAGAAATCTTTGTGTTCAATACTAACTATTTCTGAATGAAATGGCGAATTGGTTCTAATGCTGTGTGCTGTGTGCTAAGTGAATTAAGAAGACTTCGTGGAGGTTTTGTATGATGAACTATATGAGTTGGTATAATATGGTATCAGATTTAGTTGAACCATATTCCGAATGTGTTATTGGATGAGAAAACTACACTGGGGACAGTGTATTGCAGGATGGCCGAGTTGTTATCCTAAATGTAATCTACCCATCAACTCGATCTAGCTTGTTGAGCAGGGAAATCCCTCCTGCTCAAAGGTATAACAGTTTAGAGTAGGTCTGCACAATGCAGCTCGTCAAGTGAGACAGGCGTATTGAGTTTAGCTCTCATTATCGTATATCTGATCGAACAGGGCGCTTGGCGAGTTAGCGCAGTGTATCAATAGTCTTTTAATGTTCTCTTGGTACACTTTTTATATAGAAATATTTGGTTCTTACACCTTTTTTTTTTATTACGGTTGGTTTTTTACTTTTCTTTTTTTATAAGAATACTTGATTTTGTTTTGTTTTAAGTAAGGGTTTTTTTTTTTTACTTTTCTTCTTTTTTATAAGAATACTTGATTTTGTTTTGTGTTTAATTAAGGTTTTTTTTTTGTTTTTTTTTTTTTTTTTTACTTTTCTTCTTTTTTATAAGAATACTTGATTTTGTTTTGTGTTTCACGCACGCTTTATTTTGCAAATCCTTACTTGATTTTTTCAGAATATTTAAATTGCAAATGTTAGCATGCCCCACGTTGGGCGCCAATTAATTT